>JARKHS020012270.1:0-133068 GCA_030143305.2 Amblyomma americanum
TGATCAATTAGAAATTTTCAGCGAAAGGCCATTAAATTCATTTATAAAAAGTACCGCCGTAGCGTCTACCCTACAGCACTGTTACGCAAAGCTGGTCTTCCAACAATACAAAATGGGGCCAAATTCTTGCGGCTAAAGCATCTTTTTCTACTTTTAAATGATGCATTCAAAATAGATAAAAAATAGGCACTAGTCATTTTCTAATTCCGTAAACTCGAGAACAAAGCATACAAAGCCCATGAGCGAGTACAGATTTCATAGTGACACATTCAAATCTTCGTTCTTTGCAAAAGCCATACGAGATCGGAATGCGTTGCCGAATGATGTGGCCACCTGTAATTCGTTTGATGCTTTTTGAAAGGATTGTAAAATCTTGAATCGGGGAATAAGTGCACTGTTCTAGAATTGTTTGATTTTATTTTGTTTTCTGTGTACATTCTTTATCGAATGGTATTGCATTGCCTTGTTATTTTTTCAAGTTATTTTGCAACCATGGTTTTTTTAATTATTATTTTCATTCCTTCACTAACCTGACTGAAAACATTTTTTAAGTGTGTATGTAATTTATCCCCGTCCTGCGAAATCCCCCACAATGGGCTAGCAGTATGTTGTAAATAAAGAAATAAAAAATGTGAACGGAAGATAGATATTTTGCAGGCACACCTGTTAGTAATAGTGGCGCTATATGCAAGGAATCTGAGGCGCATGAGACCTTGTGGTATTAGATGTACAAAGCAGGAGTTACAGAGCCAGCATCGCACTGATCCACTTTTTAGCCTCGAATTCCGTTCTCCATATTGCAATCGGCGACATCGACAGGAAATGAAGAAGCGTCATCAGGAGATACTGAAGTTGGTCAGCGACGAAAACTATTAGTACCTTGGAGAGAATAAAAAGTGCTGTTCAGAGCAGCCGAATAGCCTTCTGTAAGTTTCACAATGCACGCATAAGCACCATTACGACGGTTGTCCCACGGAAGTAGCATCTAGCATTTTAAATAGCAAATACGACCTCATGGTACACCGTGGGCCGCGCTCTAACAAAGAAAAAGAAGGCGCATCCGCCTCGAATTTGGGAGGTGGTAAGTTGGACACCGAATTCTGCAGAGTACCCACCAGTTTTCTAATTGGTACAAGAGTTTCAGCGGCGTGGTGCGCGGCTCTTCCGGGGTGATATATATTGGAAAATGGTCTTAGAGAAAACTTCATAATATTTGTGCAGCAGATTTTTATTAAACTTGCTAGGGTCTACCTTTTCCGAGGTGCTTAAATTTCTCCAATGCACAAGCATCAAATGGGCGAGCTTTTTTGTTACTGCAAAGTAATAACAGCCTTCTCCATCCGTGGTTTTTAACAGTTCCAAGATATAACAATATAATGGTCATAGACATGGACAAAGGGGGAAAGCAGTGGCTCCTTTTTCCTGCTTGTAAACGGCCTTTGTATGGTTATGTCTGTTTAATAATAAAGGCTCCAGGATTAATTTCAATTGTGATGTTGATAGCAGAGAAAGAACTACGTATGGATTAAGTGGGGGCGCTTTGGTAGAGACCGATGCTCCTCCGACATTTTACGGTGCTATTAGTGACCATCTTCACAAGAGTGCACCACGATCTTCGTGCTAAAGGTTACACGATCTGATTACCCCGCCGCGTTGAGCCGACACCTGCTTCAGAGCAGCGTACGCCGCCATGACGAAGCCCTTCGATTGGGAATGTTAAGATCGGCGGCAGCGGGACTCATAATTTGAAACGGAGACATGAACTCTTACCTGCTGGAAGCCAACGCTAAGATTCTTAGAAATGGTCCCGAGCCACGCGATAAAGATCGGCCCCACGTCCCTGACCCGAGTACCCCGAAGAGCGTCGCTGGGAGGAGGGGCGGGGGGGGGGGGGGGGGGGGAGTTGGAAAGGTCGCTGCAGTAAACTAGCGGCAGCTAGTACCCAATGGTCGTGACTAATGGTGACTTGCAATCGCAGAGTTGGAGCACTTCTGGAGCAACGTTTCCTGCTCTTTTCGAAGCAATCGTATTCCAAACGCAGATCTGAGGCACGGATCGCGTCTTCCAATCGTAGACAGGGAGCTGTTGCCGCGCCGAGATTGCTCCGTGGAGCCGGGACTGCTCCGCCGAAATCGGCGGTTCCGACCGGAAGTTTGCGTGACGTTCTTATTCAGCGGCGATAGCGGCGCCCTACATGCTCTGGCCTGCATGCTCTGGCCAAAGCAAGTGTACTCCAATCGCAATTTAAGGTCGCGTGCTCTGCGCCGGATTCAGGCGCTCTGTCACAGAGCGTGCAGACCGCTCTGGGCCTGCGATTGGAATTCACCATAAGTTGGGGGAAGTGATGCGGCCAGGTACCGGTAGAGGACAATCAGCGTGGGAATACGGCGGCGGGCTGGTGGTCATCGTCCGATACCTTCGCCGGCCCGGCTAATGGCACAACCACTTTGGCGTCAAATAGGCCGACCTGGAGCTCCGGTCTTGCACTTCGGATTTTGCGAATGAAGAAACAAGTGCCAGCTCCACGTGGGATCTTTCGCCTTGCTAGAGATCATCCCCTCCGCAGCTGACGTGGACCCTACGGCATCCTCCTCTCTCCATGGCTCGACCTGAGACGGGGGCGTGTCCCTATCTGCGGTGGTGCGTGTTCGTGCGCGAGAGTGCAAGTTTGAGGCCACTCCCACCCTGGCGAGGGCTTCCTCAACCTGGGAAATCTAGGGACGAAGAACTGTGCAAAACTGGACGGCGAGTGCAGTGAATCGTGCTCCATTTTGGATCCTCCTTTTGCATCCTTCATTATGATCCCACCTTAAGATCCTCTCTTCGGAGAGATCACTTTTGATCTCTGACTATGTAAATAATATAAATAAACCCTCTCGTAACCTTCCTTCCATCATCGAGCACCTTTAACTCGTCGGCGGTCCTGTCCTGGTGGTGGCGGTGGCCGGAGCGGGCGCCGTCCTGACCGTAGTTCCGTCACAGTGCGACTCCGAGTCCCCCCATCCAACAGCAAACATTTGCTGGAGGCGTGGTGTCGGAGCGCACAGCTGTGACCAAGTGAGGAGCCCTCTACCAGCTAGGGGATGGATCATACCTTATTGAAATGATGAACCGGGTAAAAAGGAAACAGTCTGCAGAAAGGAGATACGTAACAGCGCAACGTTATGCCTAATTCCCGGTGTCTCCTTTTTGCGATAGCTTTCCTGTAATCATTAAGTACGAGCTCGCTCAACCCTATATATGTACAAAATGTTGAGTAATCACTCCAGCGCTCCAGTACCATTTCGCTTTGCTGCATCAATGCACCGACGGAGCTTCTATGCCTGGGCTTTCGATTGTAACTAAAGTGCTTATAGTGAAATGGGTCGTGAGATAGAGAATATTCATGACATTTAAATCCTCCAGACCAAGTACCTCTGTGATAACGTGCCCATGCACCTTTCAGGGGAGAGTATGGATTTTGTCGACGATTATTCTGTGCAGCAACTGAATGCACCTTGCCCAAATAAGTTGATAACCGGCATTAAAAATATAATTTTTCAATACGGAGACGTTTGCTCTCTGGCGGTAGTGTCGACATCGGAAGCCCCGAAGTTGAAGACGTGACTACACTGCCGTATGTGTGGCAGCAGAGGCAATGCTTCGAAACAGTAATAAGAAGGTCATTAGCTGAGAGGCGTCGGTTGTATAAAAAACCAGTTTGAAGCCTTATAGTGATACTAAGAACACCCAGTAAAATAACAGCAGTAATAGGTGCAAGAAAATGCATTTTTCCGCAAGCCGTGCTGCCATTGGTGTTGCCATTGCAAGTAACATTTTTAAACATGATAAGGAAGCAGGGATGAACTATGTAGGAAACGATAAATATCTTGAGTACAAAAAAAGTATGTCTAGAGCGTCTTTCAGCTATATAAACTCTCTTCACTTGGTCACAAGGGCCATATCATTGTTCCCTCCTTGATCTTAATATATAAGCCTGCCTTTTTTTCATTTATTAAAGCATCCTCGTCATCCCTCATTTCATACCTTTATGCCCTGAGGCAATAAACATCGCATTCAAAAAAACCCTCTTTACGGCACACAGTCCCATTCATAGAGCGAGTACATCCACTCTATGTGCCTACATAGAGAGCTGGGAAATTTGAACGCAGCAATGCCCTACCGTCGGCTGCAAGTGCACTTTTTCAGCCAAATCAAAATATAAACTTCTTTTAAACGCGAGTTCTTTCTTTGTTATAGCCATACCATCACATGAAAAGATGTTCAAAGTCTTATGCAAGTACTGGTCTCCGACATTCGTCCGACCTTATAAAAATATACCTACTTTCCTAATAAAGATAAGCGACCCCCGGGAATGAACCATGAAAGCAAGAACAGTGTCGTCCAGGCGCTAAGTGCTCATCCTAGTAACGGTGCGGTATGACGCTGCTCATTTGCACTGAAATGTTCAACAGGTATACCTGATGACTTTTAGCCGTGAAACGTTTTCTTCATACCTTTTCTGCATGCGGCGTATAGATTTTTCGCCATTTATTTCACACTAGTCATTGCGCCACTAAGGCTACCTTCAACGTGTGAGGCGCTTCCGGTTGTTTCAGCTCCTTCCCCAAGGATATCTTGAGAAAAACAAAACGAAACAAAACAATTATTTCACATATATGTACATGCTGGCAGTGGTACTGCAATAAAACCAACTCTCTTGAACACGTTTCCTGACGGCGGCTTGAAATGCGCGCTTGGAGCCCTTAAGTTTCTTTTCAAAAGCAAATTAGGCAAGCAATGCGAATAAGAAATCTACTAAATATATATCATAAAAAAGACCTGGTGGTCATGCCAGATATAGGGCAGAGAAGGGGCAGCAGGAATACAAACAGTCCGAAATGAACTAATGACTTGACAGATGCTTCAAGACAGCTTTACGAGAGAGGAATTGTCTTCATCTCAGGAAATGCGATCATGATCGACACAGAATAACGCGCTGTGCTGCGGGAGGAAGATACGAAGATAGAGGTTAGGGTGAGTGATGTGGTGAACTTGTGTACCGTTGCACCCTGTGTAATAAATAATCAAAATCAAAGTAGGAGGTCATAGAGAAACTTCAGAGAGCGCAAGCAGAGTGGAAGTATAGAGTCTTGGTTAGTTTCATGATTTGTTGTAGGTATCGAATTTATTAAAGAAATTCAGTGCACACGTAGGATGACTAAGACCGTGATCTGTGGCATCAGAGGATTCCGAATAGCAGAAGGAAAAAGTGCGCCAAAAAGTGGCAAGAATGAATAAATGAGAGACCTCTTTTTTATCATAAATTTTAACTTCAGAGATGTGCCTGGCGCTGTGTCGACAGTCTCGTTATAAAAGCTGTAACTATAGTACTTTAATGTTTTGAGGTTAAAAAATTGCAACGCCCATTTCACATGCATGTGATTTTTGCCGGCGACAGTTACATGGAATTCAATCCGGTTGGAATTCAACTGCAGCACCGGTGTGTTCGCTCTGCGACTGACCAGTAGGGAGCGCCGAGACGCCGTGCGACGTGTGATCACGGGAGTCCTGCTGCCGCGGCGGAGCAAAGCAGTTTATTCTAATAAAAACGTATGAAATATTGCCTTGCATCTAAAAGTACGCTGGTCATAACATCATCAACACATTCCGGGTAGCGTTTCTGTCACTTTTAATTAGGTGTTGCTCATGTGAACAGCAACCTTGCGGGTCCCTAAGACCAAATTCGCTGGGTAGGCGTTCCATTTGGAAACACTGACCGAAAATCGCACTTCGGCGGCACCGACACGGTCGAATATTTTTGATCTAGTCACAGCATGTGAAACGGGAATTAAAATTTTAGCGTACTTAAACAGAGTGGACGTGCGAATGCTGATGTTGAGGCTGGTATCGAAACAATTGAGGAAAAGCCCGGCCCTTGCAGCTGCACTCGCTGTGGCGGCTCAGTGGTTAGGGCGCTCGTCTACTGAGCCAGAGTACCCGGGTTCGAACCCGACCGCGGCAGCCGCGTTTTGATGAATGTGCGACGCAAAAATCGCCAGTGTGCTGTGCGATGGCAGTGCACCTTAAAGATCCCTAGTCAGTGCACTTTAATTAAAGTCGAAATTTATCCGGAGCCCTCCACTACGGCACCTCTTTCTTCCTTTCTTCTTTAATTCACTCCTTTATCTCTTCCCTTACGGCGCGGTTCAGGTGTCCGCCGAGATATGTTAGAAAGTTATTGTGCCATTTCCTTCCCTCAAAAAAGGGCTGTGGCTCAACTGTGGCTAAGCCTGGATATACAAGCGAAAGCTTGTACATCCCCGGCGAGCCAGCTAGCTCTTCCTCAGTCTCTGACGTTTGCTTCGCGCGCTTGGTCTTTTACGCCATCGTTGTTGCCGGCACTGCTTTTTTAAAAGCGAGATTGACTGCTTTTTTCTCTAAGATGTTATAAAGATAATAATAAGTAACAGTATATAAAACGTAAGTATCATGCGCATGTTCGCAGACGACTGAGTCATTTACCGCACAATAAATAACACATCTCACCAATCTGCTCCCTAGAACGATGTAATCAGTGTTTCTGAATGGTGCAGTAATTCACTAATGACGGTAAATGACAGCAAATGTAAATGCATGTCCTTCCTCGGTCGGCGCAGTCCCTTTTCCTTCCCTAACACAATTCTTAACACACCCCTAGAACTGGTGCAGTCTTACAAATACCTAGAAGTAGCCCTATCTCATGATTTGTTTTAGAGTACACGTGTCACCAATATTATCTCCGCAGCTAACAAAACCTAAGGCTTTCTGAAACTCAATCTTCGAAACCCTCCGGCACATGCAAAATTTCTAGCTTATAAATCACGTGTTAAGCCCCAACTCGATGGACACATCCTACGCATACCGGCGGAGCGCCTACGCGCACGGGCGTACGCTGGACCCTGTCTGCGCACGCGCAAAGCGCGACGCGCGCGCAGGCGCGAGCAGGGTGCAGATATCTGTACATGACAGATATCCGCGCCCGAGAGCGCGCGTTTGCGCGCGCGTCGGAAGCGGGGTGCGCTTTATAACAATAGGAGGACCGCGGGGCTCTCGGGGATTCTTTTCTTCATGGCTTGCAGCTCTTTCAGGTTCCTGGAACTTTTCTTCGCCAAAAAGTGTTCGGTAACCGAGGGGGAAGAAGTTGCCGTAGCTCTGGCAGTAGCTGAAGGGAACTGACTAAATAAATCACTCACGATTCTGACGGACTCTAAAGCCGCGTGTAGAAGCTACACGGCGGGAAGAATATTCAAGGGAGCACTGCAAATCATCCTCCAGACAGGGCCTCCCAATACATCATTACAACACAAAATTTTCTGGATACCGGGACACGCCGGTGTGGAAGGGAACCTGAGGGCAGACAGTAAGCTGGCGAGATGACCCACCGAGCAGACACAACGGAGTCACAGGAACATACCACAACGGTAGAACCCACATATGCAGAAATACTAAATTACCACAGAGGAAGGAGACTGACGTATCCTCCACCACACCCGTTGCTGAAACAGCACGAGGCAGTGGGATGGCGAAGATTATAAACAGGTACCTTTACAAACCTACACACACCACATAAGATGTATCCAGGACAATACAATGACAAATGCTTGTGGTGCGGGGCAACCCGCACGCTATATCATATTACATGGGAATGTAGACACAACTATGCATTCCACAAACTTGAAAAGCCCAGTGCGGAACAGTGGGAGGGCCTGCTCACCAGCAGCGAGCTGGCGGTCCAGAGAGGACTCGTGCGGCACGCAAGCGAGGTGGCAAAGCTAGCGGCGCCCTGGAATGAGGGCACCGACCATTGGAACTCGGAAGATGAAGACGCCCGGAATCCGCTAAACCCAAAGAAACGAAAATAAAGTTTTATTCATTCATTCATTCGCGTAGTTGTCCTTTCAGCGCCCCCCAAATCCCCTTTCTTCACGCCTGAAATTCCTTCGGTCGGCTCGAGAGGGGAAACGCGCCAGCACAGGGAGCATGGAGGTGGATGCCTTTTTTCGACGCCCGTCGCGGCGCGGCGCTGGGCACGTAGGCGCTCCACCGTACGCCCAGGATGCGTCCATCGAGTTGGGGCTTTAAGCGAAGACATGACTACGCGTCGCCCATCTTGAACTCGCACCAAGCATATCTGACTAACGCATTAGAATTTGTTTAAAATCACGCTGTTAGAATTCTTCATTCATCGTTACTCGTATAACATCGGCGTTTTATCTCTAAAAACAGAATCCGGTTTATCAACACTTTTATGTCAGCGTCACATTTCCAGCCTTTCACTGTACCACAAGCTCTTTTTTTCATCCCTTAATCAAACGCCATAGATCACAGCAGCAGCACGCATGTCTTATCGAATCAGTCATCCACTTCAAGATACGCGCCCGGACCACCACCTTCACTGCCTCATTTTTCTTCCGAACCGCCACCGACAGAAACGGCCTTCCCCATGAAATCGCTACTACTACCTGCCCATCTTCCTTTTTGCAACTTCTGTATGACGATGACAATTTTTTTTCAATATTTATTTACCATGACCCTTACTGTATGTATAAGAACACACCCCTTATGTAATGCCCCTCCGGGGTACTTTTAACGTAATAAACTGAACTCTACTGAGAGTTGACAACGCTACAACATGAGCGGCTCTTTCCTTTAATTATAGTATTACGACACAGATTTTTGACTCGAAAGATACTCGTGCACCCGCCGCGGTGGCTCAGTGCTTAAGGTGCTCGGCTACTGATCCGGAGTTCCCGGATTCGAACCCGACCGCGGCTGCTGCGTTTTCCTGGAGGAAAAACGCTAAAGCGCCCGTGTGCTGTGCAATGTCAGTGCACGTTAAAGATCCCCAGGTGGTCGAAATTATTCCGGAGCCCTCCACTACGGCACCCCTCAGTTCCTTTCTTCTTTCACTCCCTCCTTTATCCGTTCCCTTACGACGTGGTTCAGGTGCCCCGCCGCGGTGGCTCAGTGGTTAGGGCGCTCGACTACTGATCCGGAGTTCCCGGGTTCGAACCCGACCACGGCGGCTGCGTTTTTATGGAGGAAAAACGCTAAGGCGCCCGTGGGCTGTGCGATGTCAGTGCACGTTAAAGATCCCCAGGTGGTCGAAATTATTCCGGAGCCCTCCACTACGGACCTATTTGTTCCTCTCTTCTTTCGCTCCCTCCTTTATCCCTTCCCTTACGGCGCGGTTCAGGTGTCCAACGATATATGAGACAGATACTGCGCCATTTCCTTTCCACCAAAAACCAATTATTATTAACTATATATGAGACAGGTACTGCGTCATTTCCGTTCCCTAAAACCAATTATTATTATTATTATTAAGATTCTCGTGCCCTGCTTCTCAGGGAATCACCAACTAGCGCCACCTGTTCGCCACTAATTACGAATGCTGTGCAAATCAGTGAGTATATTCTCGATGGTAATTGAGAGAAGTGTTAAGAGTGCAGTGCGATCGTGGCAAAAATATTGATACTCATGGCGTACGCTTCCAATGTGCTGCAGAATCACACATGCTTTCTGCGCTCTCAGCGATTAGTTGTGACGGTAATTTTTTATATCCAGTGTATGGAGCCTATAACGCCGGTCTTCATCAACGCGCATATTTTTTTTATTCCCTTAGCTTGTGGTCACTGCGGTCCTCCAGTCTACGTTCACCCCCTCCCCCACCCCCGCAAGCAGTGGCAAAGGCGCAGGAGGCATTGGCTGCTTGACAGCAGCACTGTGACGGCCGAGGACACCTGGCGCCAAGAAAGAACTCGAGACGCGAACAACGAGCACGTGGTGCCGCTTGGTCTTAGGCAGCATTCCTACGGCGGCAGAATGCGAACCACCTCGCATTCCGTGGTGGGTCTTTTTTTCTTTTTTTGGCATTCTCGATGGCAACGAAGCGTCGCGGTTCTCCGCCGCCTGACATTCCTGCGGCGAGCCAGTGGGTCAGGGGTCCCGCCAATTCGCTAAAAAAAAAACGCTTCATCCTTTGAGTGGCGACGCGCGGGTGCGGCAGGGTAAGGGAAAGCATCAAGCACTAAGGCCGAGAACTCCCCTCGGGGAGAGGGTTTTCAAAATGTTTTCTGTATGTCTTTCTTTTCCTTTATAGCCAAGCCCTTGGCTAGAAGTTGTTTCCAATCTTCAGGGGCTGTGGCTACCTCCATTGGTTATCGAAGCTTAGGGCGGGCATCGATATATAATAATAATAATAATAATAATAATAATAATGAGAATAATAATAATAATAATAATAATAATAATAATAATTGGTTTTGGTTGAAAGGATATGGCGCAGTATCTGTCTCATATATCGTTGGACACCTGAACCGCGCCGTAAGGGAAGGGATAAAGGAGGGAGTGAAAGAAGAAAGGAAGAAGAGGTGCCGTAGTGGAGGGCTCCGGAAAAATTTCGACCACCTGGGGATCTTTAACGTGCACTGACTTCGCACAGCACACGATATATGACCACCCTATTTTCTTTGTTTGCAAAAGCTTTAAAATTGCATGAAAAATCATTGGAGGGCAGTTTTGTCTAGTCCTGCCTAGTTGAGCTAGGGGATCTGTGCAGTCGCACGTAATTCTACAGCCCTAGACTCTAACCTCGCGTCGATGAGTACGGGCTTGTAAAGAGTGTTTCTCTGTGTGAGAGTTGTCTTTGTAAGTTACAGCTTGACTGCCTGTGTGACTCAACTTGTAACGCAGTTTGCCAATGTACATTCTGTAAATATATTTTCTCTTTGTCTTCATCATTTGGCATCAATCATCGTCTGCTCCTTCAACACCGTCGAATTAACGTTTGGAGAGGTCCTGTGCCCCTCCGAAGAAACGCAAAGAACCTATTTTGAATTTACTGAGCCCATGGTAGCGGCCGCGAAAACTAGAAGTGTTTCTCCACATTTCCATAACTTTAATCCCGCGTAGCGTTCAGCCCGTTTCGCAGCCCTTTCAGCGTATTCCGCCACAGACTCAATGCAAAGCGAAGGCTTGAAAATATTTCTTTATATTGCGACTTACGTTTTTACCAGCATTACTTACAAACTACAAGTAATCATGCCCTAACGTCTTTTCTGCACAGAGAGAGCGAGAAATAACTTTAATTTGCACCCGTAAAAAATTACGGGGGAGAAGGTTATAGCCTAAACCCCAATTCATTCCCCTAACCATGCGCCGCCGCGGTGGCTCAGTGGTTAGGGCGCTCGACTACTGATCCGGAGTTCCCGGGTTCGAACCCGACCGCGGCGGCTGCGTTTTTATGGAGGAAAAACGCTAAGGCGCCCGTGTGCTGTGCGATGTCAGTGCACGTTAAAGATCCCCAGGTGGTCGAAATTATTCCGAAGCCCTCCACTACGGCACCCCTCAGTTCCTTTCTTCTTTCACTCCCTCCTTTATCCCTTCCCTTACGGCGCTGTTCAGGTGTCTAACGATATATGAGACAGATACTGCGCCATTTCCTTTCCCCCAGAACCAATTATTATTATTATTATTCCCCTAACCGTCGGCCGGAATCCCTTGGGACTCGGTGGCGGTTAGGGGGAGACCGATGACTTTTCGTTCTTTTTCTGCTTCTTGGTTGAGCGATAAGGTCTCCCAGCATTGTACATTTCTATTCGGGTCATTATAGAAAGGGCAGGCCCAGATTATATGGATTAGATCTGCAATGCGGTGGCAGTGCGTACATCTAAGAATAAATACTTCTGTATGCCATTTACTGTAGAGTTGAGGGCTTGGAAACACCCCGGCTTGCAATTTCCTCCACATGATTTCCTCTTTCCTGCTGAGCTGTTGATCTGCTGCTGGATAGGTCTTACGACATAGCCTAAAATGAGAAATTATATGATGGAATATTGTGAGTTCGTCACCCGATGAGAGGTGTTCCTCGCGTGGAGGCGGCGCTTCAGCTGCGATCGACCGGACAGTGAGCCCTCGGACGGTAGCGTGCGCCTTCTCGTTCCCCCAGAGGCCCTGATGAGCCGGGGACCAGATCAGTGAGATTAGCTCTGACGGCACTTGCCCTTCGCTCAGAATTTTGGCGGCTGCAGCAGAGATTCTGCCCATATGATAATTCTTAATGGCTGCCTTAGAGTCACTCACTATCACCCTTGTACCGTTTTGTGCTATTGCTAGAGCAATGGCAGCTGATGCCTCAGTTGCACATGTGTTTTTAACGGTGCAGCAGGAGACTGTGTCTCCACTCTCACGGACCACTACCATTTTGTATGATGCCTGGCGATCGTATTCGGCAGCGTCCGTGTAGAGAACATCGAATCTATCTCGAAATTCTCCCTGTAGGGCCACAGCCCTATCTTTGCGTTTACCTTCTCGAAATACCTGATGCTTGTTCTTTGGCAGAGGTAAAATTTTGTGTCTATTCCTTGTTGCTCTAGGTATGTTATCTGTCCGCTTTGAACATTACGAGGCTTAGAAACTCAGACGCTCTATTATTTTCCGTAATAATAATAATAATTGGTTTTTGGGGAAAGGAAATGGCGCAGTATCTGTCTCATATATCGTTGGACACCTGAACCGCGCCGTAAGGGAAGGGATAAAGGAGGGAGTGAAAGAAGAAAGGAAGAAGAGGTGCCTGTAGTGGAGGGCTCCGGAATAATTTCGACCACCTGGGGATCTTTAACGTGCACTGACATCGCACAGCACACGGGCGCCTTAGCGTTTTTTCCTCCATAAAAACGCAGCCGCCGGTTTTGGTTTTTAGATGCCTTTGATGCCGCCACACCGTGGCGGCTTCTATGAGCTCATTCAAAGTTTTGGAGACACCTAGCCTTAGAAGTTTTACCGTCGAAGTGTTCGGAGAAAGACCTAGTGCGGTTTTGATCCCTTTTCTGATTATGATTTCAATTTGTCATTTTCTGCTTTGACCAGTTTGAAATTGGGGCAAGGTATAGCACTCTGCTTACTACGAAGGCCTGAACCAATCTCAAAAGCTTGGCTTTCTTCATCCCCGCATACTTGTTAGAGATGCGCTTCAGTTGCCGGACCGTCTGGTTGGCACTCGCTTCAAGTCTCATGATGGTTTCTGTGTTTTTGCCATTTGCTTGTATGCGCAGCCCTAGGACTCCAATACTGTCTGCCGTCGGAATGGCATTGCCATTCACCCTTAATGCGAAATCACAGCCCTTGCAAGGGGGACTATTTCTTTTCCTTTTCTTGAGATGGCAGAAAACGAGCCTGTGATTTTTCTGCCAAGAATTTTAACCCAATCAGCAAGAGATATTTCTCAATTACATCTATGGCTCTCTGATGTGTGCTTTCAATCTGTCCACCGCTACCACTGCTCACCCACAGCGTCAAATCATCCGCATATATGGCATATATGGTGTGATGCAGATTTGTGACTCCGTACAGCTGACCTGGAAGCCCAATCATCGCTTCATTAAACAGGGTCGGAGAGAGAACGGACCCTTGCGGAGTTCGTCTATTCCCCAGTCTAAATGTTGTCGAGTAACTGTCCGCCCAGGCTGATGGTGGCAGTCCGATTTGAGAGAGTCCCTTACGTAGTTATATGTCTTGGCTCGTACATTTCGCGCACTAAGATTCTCAAGTACGGCCACGTGTTTGACTCTATCAAAAGCTTTGGAGACGTCCAGGCCCACAATGACCGTAGTATCAACAGTCTTTTTATCGATTACGTTCTCCTTCAGCTGTAGCATGACATCGCATGCCGATAGTTTTGATCTGCAGCCTGTATATCCTGGTATCAGGATAGAGATTTTGATCTTCTATGAATCTATTAAGTCTAGTTTGAATTGCGCGCTCCATCAGTTTTCCAACGCAAGATGTGATGGAAATGGGTCTAAGATGCTGAAAGCTGAGCTTCTTCCCTGGCAAAATAATAATTTTTGTGGAGGGCTTGAGGGACAGTTTTTCAAGGGTTTCTTGGCTCATGAGTGGCGTGGGCGGAAGCAGTAGGCGAAAGCTGGTGACGGAAGTCGTCCACAAAAGTTTTCACTCGAACTGTCAATCATACGTTGTATGGTAATTGAAATAGAATGTAATAGTTTATTAAGCAACAGTTGATAAGAAACATATATGTAATAATATTAGTGATAATAAGTAAATAGTAAAAATAGTGATAGAGGGTGGTAATGCTAGCTGCGGATAGTGATATTGATGATGACAGTGATGATGATAGCGACAGTGATGGTGATAGCGATGACGACAGCGATAGTGATGGTTTGTTATAGCGATAATTATGACGATAGTGATGATGATAACGATGAAAAAAAATACAATTGAGAAAGAAATGACATACAAAATATAAAAATAAAGAAAATAAATTTAAACTGTGAAAAATAAAAATAAAAAAATTGAAAAAGAAGTAAAAAATAAAACATGTAGGAAGAAAGAGGGAAAGGAAAGGCTTACGGATTCCCGCTCTTCAGCAGATCCTAAGCTCAATTCTGTAGTTTTTTTTTTCTACTAGACGGAATGTATGCACTTTACCAGCATTTTACGCGTATAAAGACGTAGAGACTCGGGCTTTCTGAGTAAGTGCTTAGACTTTTCCTGAAAATCCAAGCTAATTACCATTAATGAAGTACTTTGACAGTATCCTAACTATTGTCTAACCCTTAAGTGCTTCCATAATTTCGTCCTTATTTAGACAAAGTCGAGCTAGTGTGACAGGCTGTCACACCACTCCTTACTTTATAGCTTATCTGCCCTATGCATTTTTCTGCCCTCAACTTTCTGCCCTTCGCTTACTGTCGTGTTTTGCCCTCGACCGGACAGCATGGACAACGAAAACTTTGTAACAATAGTCAACACACACACACACACACACGCACGCACACACGCACACACACACACACGCACACACGCACACACGCACACGCGCACGCGCACGCACACACGCACGCACACACACACACACACACACACACACACACACACACACACACACACACACACACACACACACACACACACACACACACACACACACACACACACACACACACACACACACACACACACGCACGCACACGCGCACACGCACGCACACACACATGCGCGCGCGCGCACGAACGTACACACGCACGCATGTACGCACACAAACACAGGCACGCAAACGAGCACACACTCATTATTAGCCAAATTATGTCCACCGCCAGACGAAACACCTTCGTGAAAATGTCATATCAACTTTGTCCTGCGCCATCTGCGGTCTTTTATCTCCGCAAACTTCTGCACTATATTACCTTCCACCCAGTCTTGGGCGTAACATTATCGACATGGTATTGCCGAATAAAATTGGATTATATAATTACACGCACTAAAGATAACTATGATAATGACTTATAGCTTGGCAGCCCTGAATTAAATAGGCTTTGATCTCACCTTTTAACTTCTTATAAAGCTTGTCTTTCAAAGTGGTTCCACCTTGTCGTGAATTACATACGTATTGGTAAAAATTTTCGCAAGGGCTTTTACTCTCGTCATTATTTTTTTCCTGAAAATCTGAAATACGGAAAAATTGTTTCAATCATATCCTCTTCTTGCAATCAGGACGGACTGACACGGACACATCGCTACAATGTTTTATTTTGTTCCATCTACAGTAAACATGGAAAATATGGAACTCCTGTACTACTTTAGTTCATTGAGAGATTTCCTTAGCTGCGGGAGGAAAGACATGAAGAATTTGCTCATTCCGTGACTTGGTTCAGTAAAAATGGGCCCTGATCTCCGGATAGCAGTACAGACTGCTGCAGTTTGGCGCCACTTTATTTATTTTTTTGTGCATTATTCGACGTCAGAAAACGTATTCTACCAATTCTACCAACGTATTCTACGTATTCTACGTATCAACCTCAATTCTAGTGTTGACAAAAAATCAGGTAATTTTGTAGAGAACCAATTGTATATCAAAAATGTTGGTTTATTGCAAACTTTAATCGTTTTAGCTTAAAAAGACCGTTCACTGTCAGCCTTTCACTCTTAACATAATTAAGGAAGGCATATTTCATGCCAGTATTATGGGTTAAAAATATACATGCTTAGTCTGTAGGAAGGCTGTAGCGATTTTTGATGGTAGTAATCTTTTGCTGTTGATGAGCAAGAGAAAAACACGGCCGTTCTTGATAATCTGTTAACTAGACTTAGAATTTTATGAGCCATGCTTGTATCGGTGGAGTAATTTTTATTGCAGGAATGATGGATTTAGAAGGACCTCGTGAAGAGCGAACGGATACTTATGAAAGACATGGTCTTCGTCATAATGGCTATCCCAGTGATTGTATTTTGAGCGAAGACTCCGGCAAACGTATCTCGTGGCAGCAATTCTGAAAGAAAAAGTGGCGTTAATGCGACAGGTTTTGTACAAATGCGCAGACTCACGAGTGCAGCTCGCAACTGCATTAGTCTGCGTTGCCAACCCCCAGCAGCCAACCACCAATGTGGCACAAGCAGTTTAACTGGCGGCCGTAACGATGTGGAAGCTCGGCAGCGAATCACTGTGACAGCAATGCACAGTAAGCGACCCCGTCGGTATCGATAGCATGAAAAAATTACAAAATGCTGTAAATGTAACTTTAAGAGCAGATTGAGAGAGTGCGGTACGAAGGAGGCCAAAAGCTTTTGAAACAAAGGAAACACAAGAAAAGGGTGCGGCAGAGCCGTGTGCTTTTCTGCATGCAAATGCCGGCACCGTCACAGCCTAGCGGTGTGACGCAGCTAGCAGTCCGAAAATGGCGGTTACGGAGTGTGCGTCTCCTACAGTGATGGGTCCACACACCACGTTTTCAAATGACGTCTTTCGAAACCGCTGTCCAACCTTGCTCCGCGAATTCAATTTTCCCATTAGCTGCACTCCATTGTTCTGTTACTCACAGCTTTTTTGTATGAGCATATTGAAAAGTTGTGCTATTCCAATTTCTTGCGTTTTGAGGGCCCAACTAAGAATATTGGCGTACGCAAACAACGTTTCACTTTTCTGCGTTAAATAAACCAAACGCCGAAGATCAGAGCAGTTTCATTGCGTTTGTGGCGCACAGAATAACAATTACAAGACATATGGTGCGTGGTTTAGATTGTGGGAGTCTGAACCGACTGAGTATGCCCATGTTGCGTCAGAGTATGTGCAACCTAGGTACCCCTGTGTATCAATAAAGGCATATTGAGCGCATATGTCATTTGATATGTGTCGATATCAGGTAGCACGATCTAATCACAATGAAACCACCATCACCAAAATAGTATAAAACACCAAATAGTTAAAAATACAAGTGCCGCTATCACCAGTCGATTTTGCAGTAAAATGCATGCGTGGACACCAATTTGCAAACCGGACCCAGAGGTAACGTTACGCTACACTGTCATACACTTCAAAACGGTGGCAACACGTCCTTTTCATCAACTGGTGTAAAAGGTTTTAAATCCAATTTTCTCACCGATAAATGAGGATTTTTCAGCCAGAAAAACGTCAACATAGCCAGAAAATACAAAATACTGATATTTTTCCTGAACGATAACTGAATGCACTTATCCTTAGCGTCTTTTCAAGTGCATAAAAACACGGTACACATTACTTGAACGAAGGCATACCAACTCTTCAGCATGGAGGGATTCGCGTTCCCTTCCGCCCCCTGAACTGTGAGGACCATAATAGCCGGCACTGGCGGAAGCCTTGGCCCTCCACTATAGATCGAAGCCCGGCATATTCTACGTGGATGCCTCCGGCCCCCGCCACGGGGGATGGTACACGGCCGCAGTTGTCCATCAATCTAAAACCATGAACGGCCTTACATTCCGAGCCCGTGACATAATACACGCGGAGGAGGTCGCCATTGCGTTGGCTGCATCTCATCCAACATCCAAGAACATTATTTCCGACTCGCGAGAGGCATATCGGAACGTCGACGAGGGCTGGGTGCCATACCTCGCATACCGCCTTCTCCGAAACAGCGTCTACACCGGGGACCCCGCACACCGGAATATCGTTTGGGCTCCTGCTCACATGGTCTTTGATGGAAATTAGACAGCACACTCCGCTCCCGCGTGCTCTCTGCCCGAGCATTCCCCTCCGACCCCGACGATCAGCAATTCCAATTCACTTAGGCTTGCTCCTTCAAAGACATTGTTTTAGTCTATCAATCTGGCCACGGCCTGTGTCCCCGCCCGTGTAAAGGTCTCTCAAAGGCGGAGAAGCGGCTTCTGCTCCGCCTGTATACACTAATACCTTGCTGTGTCTGGCAGCTCTCAAAAACTTCTGCCCTTCTTTCTCGGGCAGCTGTCCGCACTGCGCGGAGAAGTCTTCCGACATTTACCGCATGGTGTGGGCCTGACTCTCCAACGCTGCTATCCCCCCTGACTTCAACCACATCCGGGAGGACTGGGAGGCGACCCTGCTCGGCTGCTCAGGCCTACTGGCCCAAAAGTCTCTGGTTGAGCGCGCCTGGCCAGCGGCCGACACCACTGGGGTCCCGTACTAGGGACCTCCACGTAGTTTTGTGAGTCCGACCTCAAAAAAGTCGGTCCAATCATACCTCCCGGTGCCTTTTTTCGAGGCAATAAAAGTCTTTCAATGACACCACCACCACCACTCAATGAATAAAAACCTGGTTTAAGGCTGTGAATCGAACGAGGGCTTTTGGCGTTCGAAATGGAGACGCCTCCACTCCGCCACGACGGCTTTTTTCTTTATTGCCAGTTTTGACAACAGCCAAATCACTCCAAAAAGACACGCGGATCGCACTCGGGTCCACGAAGAAATTTAAAACTTCTTCGGGGCTGCAAGTTCATCCAACACGGATATCCACTTAGGAGGCTCTAGTTGGGCACGGCAAGTTTCCCGCACGTAAGTAACACTTTCTATAGAATGCTCTCTCACTGGCCGAGAGTTTACATTAGCATTTCTAAATGCCATCCTTGTTGTCATAAACTATGCAGGCCGAGTAGCATTATGATGCCCTCCGCCATGACGGCTCCATGTTTTGATATGAATAAATGCGCGTCTAATCAATGCACGGGCTTCTGAGAAGCGTATCTTCGAGATATGAACTGAAGCGCACATAAGTAATTATGAGCATGTACATTACAGATGCTGGAATAAGCGAGTACCCTGCGTTTCCGTTTAATTTCCTCCGGGCTTGGTGTGGATTCGTAGCGCCATCGTAAGGGACCCAGGAAAACCACCCTTCGCCATTCCCAGCGCTGGCCGACAGACGGCGCGCGACTAAGCGTCCTTTCTGTGTAGGAGCAGTGCCGGTCGATTCTGAATAGGTGGGATATAACAGCAGCCCTCTACTAGTGCTATCGCTGAGCAACGTCTGTGTTCCGAGAGGCCTCCTACAGACTCCGAGCGTTTTGTCCAACGCGCAAGGCGTTGCGCCGAACAGGCGATGGAGTTGAGTTGAAGTGTTGAATGCTACAGGTCGGGTTAGCCTTGCTTTTTCTGCCGGGAATTGCTCCACCGCAGCGTCCCTTCTAAATTAATAATATCCTAAAGCCTATCGCATCTACCCCGCTATGCGTACAGTCTCTTGTAATAAAAAAACATACCTCTCCCGCAGTCTCCAACTATGAACATAATCACTCCACACAGTCCACATCACATTCCACTCCAGAAGTCACCATCTATGCACAGATTCAGTCACAGTAGAACATAGGAAATTGTAGTGCCACACTCCATACACACATTCACTCACAGTATAACGTAGTCCACTCCAGAAGACAACATCTACGCACACATTCAATCACAGTAGGCCATAGTCCGTTCCTGCTGTCACCATTTAGAAACAAGATCCGTGTCCTGCAGAAATGTTAAAAGAATGCGTGCAGCCTCCCTTCTGCATGTCTGGTTTCCACTCGGGTAGACAATGTCTTGAACTGTACAGTGACGGGTTCCTGTCTTCTTGAAGGAAGCGAACATCACATACCTTTCCGCGTTGTACTCTGGGCACTACATAATATAATGTTCGATGTACCCGCACACACCACATAAAGAACAGAGCGGAGACGATGCTATGCCCGTGTTATGCATCCAGGCAGGAGTGCGAGCAGAGGCCGTGTGAATTCGATGTAGTAGAGTTGTCTGGAATCTTCGCAGTCCCTTGGTCAACACATGGCTTGTGGGGCGCACTCCACAGTGTACTGAAATGATAGAGCACCGTTTTCCTGTAGAGATTTTTCCATCTTGGGGTACTTTTTTGATGTATTCCTTGAGAGGGCTTTATGGGTGAGATTTTCTGCCACCTCATTACCGCTGACTCCTATGTGAGAGGGCACCCATTGGAAATATAGAGTAAAGCCTCTGCTGTGCAGATTCTGTACCAAGCGCAGAGAGCTTATAGACAAGGCATCAGTAGGGAATCCGCGCTCTAACTTCTGAAGGGCAGATTTTGAATTTGTTAGAATGACAACAGGTTGAGCAGGACAAGACCCTAACTTCCGTAAAGCCACCTCAATAGCAGCACTTTCAGCCGTTGTGAAGGCTACGACAGCAGTAAAACGTACAGACCACTTACAGTCCAAAGAAGGAATGTAGAATTCCGCTGCGCTAGCTTGTTTGACCTTGTCAACAGAACCATCCATGAAAATTTGAAGATGGCGGGCATGCCCTGTTTCCAAATGTTCAAGTATGAGCGAACGCGTTGCTGCCAAAAGAGAGCGGCGCTTTGCGCTTACATGGGGAATTGTGACGTTACAGTCTAGGGTCGGAAAAGACCAGGGGGGTTTCAACCGTTTCCTTTGCCTTCGGACATTAAGGCCTAAAGAACTAAGAGTATTGAGTGCCAAGTAAGTCTTCGACTCAAATCTCTTGCAGAGCCGCTGGAGAAGGGATCACCCAGCTACCGTCTCTCCTAGGCGGCCAAGATGCATTAGTAGTATCTGCGAAGCGACAATGCTAAGAGGTTTCTCTAGAGACTCATGAAGTACTGCCTTAGTCGCAGCCGCCTGAGGAACTCCAATGGCCCTTCTTAGGCCCTTTCTGTGGACAACTTCGAGACGTTCAAGCTGTGAAGCCGAGGGGGAAATTAAATGTAATTGATACATTATGCGACTGACCACCAGCGCTTCATGAAGTTCGACCATTGAAGAAGGACGGTTTCCCCATTGCTGGCGTGCAGTTCTACGGATGACATTGAGACGCGAAGATATCGATTAAGCAATCGCGTCTACAGCTTTTCGCCACTGTACACGGGAGTCAATAATGACGCCCAGGAAACGCGTGTGGTTGAATTGACGAATGCAAGAGTGACCGAGGTCTATCTTCAACCGCGCTTGACGTCTTCCTACACCTGGAAACAAAACAAAGCCGGATGTTTCCACTGACAACCATCCCACACCTTGTGCCGAAAGTAGAGCCTGTCGAGCTATCAGGGCTAATCGCTTGTGTTGGTAGCCAGTAATCCTAATGTAGATCTCGTCAACATATATTGACATACGCACTTGCCTGCAGTTTTTTCCAACAAATCCGGAAAGCCAGCCATTACGACGTTAAAGAGCGTGGGAGAAAGAACACTTCCTTCAGGCACACCTCGCGCTAGAACCCTTTCGGTGCTTAAGGTACTCCCTAACAGTACACGAACCGCACAATCAGTTATGAACTTGTAAAGGAATCTTAAAATATGGCCCTGTATCCCCATGCCTTGCAAACTGTTTAGAATTGAGCTCTGAAGCACGTTGTCGTAAGATTTCGCAGCGTCAAGAAAAAATGGCTAAGGTGGAAATGCCGAAAGCTCTGTGGTGTTCATTGTGACTCACCAAGTCTAGGACACTATCTTGGGCATTAAGACCTCGGCGGAATCCTGTCATACATGTTGGCAGTGCCTTGCTGTCCTCAAGCCACCATGATAAGCGTTCATTTGCCAGCTTATCTGTCAACTTAGCTACACAGGAGGTTAATGACACAGGGCGATACGAGGCAAGGTCCGCCATGTCTTTGCCAGGTTTTCAGTACTGGGACTACATGTGCCACCTTCAATGACGGAGGAACATCGCCTCTCTCCCAGAACTCGATTGATGAAGTTCAGGAGCACTTTAATGAGTTTCAGGGGCAGATTATTCAGCATTTGATTGGTGATGACGTCGGGACCTAGCTCACACCGACGCCGCAGGCCACTGAGTGCAGTCTGAAGCTCACGTAGCGTGAATGGGACGTCCATGATAGACCTGGAGGAAGCAGGTGGTGTATATATATCTATTCCAGAATTAGCACATACAAGTGCGTCTGTAAATCCTCTGCCAAGCACACTGTAGGTTTTTCTGCTGTAGGTGTTTGCAGCGCACAGGAAACACGGACGGACAGAAAAGAGAACGAAGCACAGCGCTGACTTTCAACTGAGCTTTATTGGAAAAATAAGTGACTTTTATACAAAAACTTTAACATGTGACTCAGAAGATGTCAAAACGTCCTACTACATGTGCCATCTAAAATCACTGATACTCTAGATAAAAACCCTGAAAAAACACGAATGGAAAACACTGAACGACACGTGGCGCCTAAACCACCTAAAGGGTGTCATGATCAATAACGGTGAAGGAACAACATTCGAAAAAACTACCAAAAAACTATGATACCAAAATGCAAAAGCAGGGTGAAGCTGTATATGGGCTCCCGTTGTCACAAAAAAATAAAAGATAAAAGAAAATACATTGACAAAAACAGGGCTGAAACGGTATAAAGCACATTAACTAAAACAGCATTAGACCCATTATTTAAAGAGTGTTGAAATTTACAGGTGCGCGCCTGCGGCCTGCAAGAATCCAAGTTCATTATCCAGGAGTACTAAGGACACAGCGCTGACGCAAATGTCCCCTTGCTGTTGGATGGCTTTTGCCTCGATAATCTCTCTCGTGGTCTGATCGCTGCTTCTACCTAAAATCGTAGTGTCCTGGAACCGTGGTATGCACTTATTGCATTGCACTTATTGCATTGCACTTATTGCAGAGCTTCAAAAGCTTCGAAGGTCGAGATTCTCCAGCAAGGCTGCCGATAACTCGCCATATTCCCGTCATCAGCGAGAACACAGTCAAACAAGTGCAGAATGAGACCCATTGCGACCTGTACAGCTTGTTTGTGTGCCGTATAAAGGCAAAAATTCAGGCTACTGAAGGTCGCTTCAGTTCCCTGTCGTCCTTCTTCCGCATGAGTTGGCGCCCCGCCTTTCTTCTCGCTGCGCAAAGGTATTCCCAAAGATTTAAATCTGGGGCCGGAAAATGATCAGGTAACTTGACCGCCGTAGTTGCTGCCAGCTCACTAGAAATCATTTTGTCAACGACATCACCAGAAACACGTTCTAGGCGCTCTCCGTACTTGTCCCAGTTGACCACATTGCTAATTTTAGGACCATGCACACGAAAGTCGGCAGCAAACAGAAACATCGGATAGCGATCAATTCCCATGCGGTCAGGCGCTGTTGACCACCTCACGCGGACGTCAGGTGAATCCAGTGTCAGGTCTATAGCTGTCGCTGAGGATGGAGGCCGGAAGAAAATGGGGCTTCCGTCATTGACAAAACACAGGTCTAAACTGTCAATAACGTCTACGAGTTTGCGTCCATGAGAATACGTGTTCCTGTCACTTCAGACGGCATGATATGGGCGTTGAAATCACCGCAGATAATTCGAGGAGCTGGGCAGCGGTCGCAGAGCTGCTGTAGAAACAAATCCAATGCTACCTTCTTCCGCGGGGACACGTACACGGAAGCAATAGAAAGGGTTCGAAAGCCGCGGTCTGTATTCTCACAGCCGCTACCTCAATGTCATCCGTGCAAAAAATTGGCAACGCTTAGAGAAGCATCTGGATTTTTTCTTCTTATGTAAAGCGCGGCACTTCCTGCAGGTAATGACTTTATGCTGCAGTTTTTATGGGCGACACATCCAGCCAAACATCTCCCGCTTGGAAGGCCAGCTTCTGACAGGGCCAATACTGGAACACAAGTCTCTTGCAAAAACGTTTTAGTTCAGCTAACCGACTGAAAATCCCAGCGCAGTTCCACTGCAATATAAATGGAATTTTGCGGGGCATATTAGATCCAGGAGGTTTAACCCCATTCATATTAGATCGCAAGGAAGCTCACTGCGAATGTGTTAATTAGGGACTCAAAAGAAGCACCAGGTGTAGGAAGTTCTTCCGGTTACAAGGCGCCATCGCTGGAACATGTGAACGCAGGGCCCCAAACAAAACACGATGAAGGTCAGACATACCTTGATTTGTGAGCTCCTTATTTTGCGCAGCGCACTCACTTACAACATCGACAAAAGATGCCGACGGGTACACACTGTTGGCCGCACTAGCTGGCTTTTCTGTCACTTGTGCATATGAGGGTTCCCCTTGCCGTCGAGTCTGGCTATGATCCGGTCGCTCAGGAGCATGGACACCTTTTGCTGGAGGTCGAACAACCGACTCGCACGCAATAGACCTTGGCGTCTTGCTGGACTCAGGTCTCTTAGGGGCATTGTTGGGTAACGCAACATCAGACTCCAACACGGGGAACTCGTCTAATCCTGGGACAGGCGTCTCAGCCGGTTGGGCTTTGGGACCAGCAATAAAGAATATTCGATGGTGCAGAGCGCTCACACGGAAGGGGCAGTCTTCGAAACTCGCTGGATGATCACCACCGCAATTGGCGCAAGGAAAATCGGCCTTGCAGGTTTTAAAGTCGTGGTCGCCTCCGCACAGCTTACGGCGTCGATCCTTTGTGCAAACTTTGGCCACATGCCCAAACCGTTGGCATCTGAAACACCGTGGGGGAGCTTCAGTGAAATAGGCAACTGCGTGTTTTGTGAATCACAGATCAATTTTTTCGGGGCGCTCAGAGTGGGGAGCGAATGTCAACACAATAGAGTTGGTAGAAGAGTGCGGTGTCGGGCTAGTTGGTACGACGTTATGGAAACAATGAATAACTGAGCAAAAAGGACGGGACAAGAGAGAAGAATCACACGAGACAAGCGCAGACTAACAACTGGTTTGTTGCAGTTATTCATTGTTTCAATATAGCTGGTAGGTTTCGCAGGCCATTCTTTTTCTGGAGACTCCACACGACGCACAATTCGTTTCACGTGCAGAACACCTCGTGGTTTCAAATATTCGAGTAGACCGCGCTCTGAATACCAGTTTGATATACCCTTACTAACACAGGTGTTCTTCATTGAGGAATGGGGCAACCGCACGTTAACTTTGATGCCACAAATCTGAGAGCTCTGCAGGAGCTTGTCAACCTGCTCCTTCGTCGTGACATCCAGCTGAAGAGCCCGTGCATGGTGAAGCGACTACGAATCGGAGCTGATCCCTGCAGTGATTGAATGACCGCGAAAAGCAAGCTGGAATTCCTCTCTCTTAAATCAACCCCTTTCTCAGTGGATTCAACCACTACCGGGATCCCGACCGTTCGTTGCTTGCGATGACTCACCAACTTGAAGCCCTCGTTGTCCACATCAGCCACATCGGCTACTGACTCGTCACCGTTCACAATCGTTGACTCATCCCCACTGAACGATGAGGTCTCGCTGGAGGGGTAGTCGTGTCCATGTTGTGGTCGCTCCACAGCCTGGGAAGCCATGGCCGCCTCTTCCGAGCCAGCCTCCTTAGATTGGCGTGGTCCCTTTAGGCTTGCCGGCGCCAGAGCATCCGTACTCTTCCCATAGGGACAGTACCGCCTTGAAGATGCTGCCGTCCTCGAATATTCAAATAAACAAGGTAAAGTAGGCAGAATTAGGTAAAGAAACAGAGCTGTGGCGGCAGTAGGTCGAACAACGTCTTCGATGGAGTTCCGTGGACTCATTGGCAGCGCTGCCGCGCTGTAGCGCTTGGGACGCTGTTGTGTCCGATTCCTAAAGACGTAGTTTAAGCGTCCTCTAATTTTATTTTTTCGCTTTCGCTGCTCGCACTATGTAACGCACCTCGCGAAGTAAATATAGGTGAATCCTTGTTCGCTCAGACGGCAACGCAGCCCCTCACATAATTATCGCTCAGTGCCAGGATTCTAATGAAGTCTGATGGTGACGCATTTTTCTTGGCACTCGATCTATTAAAAATGATTCATAAATATAAGGTTTCGCTGTCGTGCTTAGAAAACTAGTTTATAAAGCGTTCTAAAACTTAGACATTTTAGGAACAGCGTATACGTGAAACACAGAAAGGTGCTTTCCTAAGAACTGTGTCACGCGAGCCGCAGTCACACGAGCCAAAAGAGCAACCTAACAACGCTGCTGTCGTATCATTTGTGGTTTGCACTTCGTGGTTATGACTGTGCTAGTTCATCCGTCCCGCAGCGCTGAACCGCGCTACGCGGTGCTGTTTCGGCGTTGTGTTGTTTTTTCCTTCTGCTCTTCGGTCTTCGCACTGTTCTTTTCCGTGGGCTCTTTTGTTCTTGTTCGGCTCTTTCTGTAGTGCTTCTGGACACTGGTTATTTTTCCGTGTGCTGTTTTGGCGCTATTTGTTGTGCTGCTTGTCGCTGGGCCGTTTTTTTGTGCTGTTCTGACGCAGTGTGTTTTGTTGTGTGCTATTTATTCATGTCCTTGCTTTTCGCGGTCACAAGTGCGGCTGGAGCCAGAGGAGTGGTTATGTTCCAATACGTTGGGGAAACCCCGCATGCACTCATGGTCTCTTTCTTTTTGGAGGAGCTACCACCTTTAATCTGTTGGGGGGTATCTGTTACAGCAGGCGTCACCGCTTCGGCGGACGCGGCTGTTGCGACGCGCGCCTGTTCTTTCAATCTTTCCTCTCACATCTTTCAACATTCCTCTGTCTGCATGTGATAGCGATTGTGGGTGAGCTTTGAGCCAATGGGCAGGCCCGTGCACTTTCCTTTTCATCCTTCCTTTAGTCACAACAGCAACAACAACAACAACAGCCCGTCCCGCCGTTTTAAGCTTCTGAGAAGAGCGCCCGCACGACTACCGGGTCAACACCACTCGGTCAGCAACGTACCAGCGAGGAAGCGCGCGCCTGTCATAGGGACGGTCATGTCGGATCCTCCGATCGTCCGACTGTAGCAGTGCCCGGTGAACAAATTGTGTTTTTTTTAACTCCTCTTGTCCCAGTGCACTTTAGGTGCTATATTTTTTCGCACTGTACTCTCTCTATCTCTTTCGAGTGTTACTTCGAATGAGTTACATTGTATTGCAAATCACTTTCTATGTGCTCGTACGAGTGATTGTGAAATCCTCTGTATCGTATCTTTTTTGTATAAGGTTTGTTTTGTTTGTGAACATTTGGCTCCGATCCATTTTCTGGCTTGCCAGCGGCTAAAGCTGGACATGAAACGACGGCCTCCCTTGTAAGTTGGTAACTGGTCCCCGGATGAGCTTGCCTCGCTGGCTCAAAGGCATTTCCTTTGAGACCGAGACCGCTACCCCGACACGTTCTAAGGGTGTCTGACAACGTGTGCATAAGTGCGCGAAAAGGTGAAATTGGGGCAGCTAATGACCGATGGATTTTCGTATATGGCGTACATTGGTACCGACACCGACAACGTTTACTCTAATACTTGCTCTCTCACGCGCGCCATGCAACAGTCACTATCATAATCATGTGGTCACATAGGGTACTATACAGGAAAGTACACGGGAGCCCCAAAATCTGAAAGGCGATAGACGAACGCTTACCTTTGCAGTAACATTGGTCTTCGGCAACCACGCTGATGCTTTCACATAAAAACAATATAGCGGAAGCAATACAAAACAATGGAAGCCGCATTGTGTCTGAAAACAAGAGCAGTGTAATTTGTTACAAAAATAGTCCCTTCAAATGCATCTAATCTACAAGAGGAATATTAATCGTGGCTTCTATTAGACCAGAGCGAGTTGACGGACTAGATGGCCTTTCATGATGAATATACAGTTCAAGGCACAAGACTGCACCCGCATGTATCTCCCTGTTTTTGTCCCTTGTATTGCGCCTTGCTCTGTATATTCACCATACTCTTTATATGGTTCGCTGCCTCTGTTCTTGCCTCATAGTAGTTTCTGCATGTGTAGACGGCTGCTCTAAACATCCAGTACTCGCTATTCGCCGGTAGGTATCACACATCAGTAATTTTCACAAACTCTCCTATCATAACGCGTCCCTCCGATCACTTTCGATGCAGCTCACAGCATTTTCCTCTGCTCGACATGACTACCACCGCAAAGTTCACATACTACAATGTAAAACTGCGACTATCTCCAATTCATTTCTCCCAAACACTTCAACTGAATGGAACAAATTTCCTGCATCATTAATAAGCATAAATGACACCAGTCTCTTCAAATATGCCCTAACCAATTAAGGAGCTTTCCTTGAATACCGTCGTCTTCGGTTTTTTTTTGCTGTTCTCCATAGCCATACTGCCCGTTCATATTTTTTCCTTTCTTCATTTTTTTGCATTTTTTTGGTATTACTGCCAACCGCACTTTTTGTTATATTGTGCCATCTTTCCCTTGACTTGTAAGTATGGTCTTATGACTCTGTGTTTTTGCTTTTTTGTCCCCTCCCTTATATAATGGATTTATACCCAGAGGGTTTTTCGAATAAATAAACAAACAACTAAGTAAATATATAAATGTCAATAAATAAATCTGTTCGATAGAGCTGTCGTAGGAGCGGATTTCGGCTTGAAATACCATGGCGCTCAACATATATTGTCACCGGCAGGCGTAGCAGGAAGCGGGAAGCACAACCGTTTACTGGGGCGAGGGTCGCCGAACAGCCGCTCTCATTTTTAGACAAAGGCGACGCTAGGCCACGTGCTGGGAGACAAGGTTCGGCCACCAGGTGGATCTGGCAGAGTGCCAGCAGTGAAATTACAATAAGTATGAAATAATAAGAGGAATCTGGAAAGGGGTGATGGTCCCTAGCCTGACTTTCGGCAATGTGGTCCTGTGCATGAGACCAGATGTTCAAGCAAGTTTAGAAATCAAACAACGTGGCGTAGGGAGGCTAGCTTTGGGAGCACATGGCAATGTACCTTATCAGGGGGTACAGGGTTATATGGGATGGGCGTTGGTCGTCGTTCGAGAGCAGAGAAGCTAGCAGTAAGATAGCATTGGAGGAGCGATTGAGAAAAATGGGGAAAGCAGTGGGCTAGGACAGTTTTAAGTTACCTGTACATAAGGAATGTTGGCACGAAATGAAGAAAGCGAACTAGATAAATCACAAGCAAATATCTGGACAGCAGTAGGGGTGCAAATCAGTAATTATTGGTTAAGAAAAAGGTTACAGAAACTGAGAGAGCTCTTTGGAAAACAGGGATGCTTACGAAATCGGCACTGGGAACATACAGGATCTTTAAGCAGGAAATTGCCAAAGAAAATGTCTAAGATAATTCTAGGGGAAACTCTTTGTTGTTTGAGGCCAGGACGGGAGTTTTGCGGAATAAGACATTTGGAGTCAGGTAGCGCCAGATAGACACGTTGTGCGTTGCGTGCAAAGAGGAGGAGGAAACGGCTAAACACTTGATACTTTTCTGTAATGGGCTTCACCCTACAGTGGAAAGCAGTGGGGCTGATTTATTCAAAATCATTGGGGTTTAAGGACAGTGAGCGGAAAGTAGATTTTAAGTAGGTAAAGTAACCAAGCGAATGCTATCTGATTGGTGGCTAAAATCAAGACAAGATTAAAATTTCACAAATCATGGCTAGGTGGCTTGAACCACCGCCCAATTTAAAGGATCCATCCATCCATCCATCCATCCATCCATCCATCCATCCATCCATCCATCCATCCATCCATCCATCCATCCATCCATCCATCCATCCGACAGTCCGTCCGTCCGTTCGTCCGTCTGTCCATCCATCCATCCATCCATCCATCCATCCATCCATCCATCCATCCATCCATCCATCCATCCATCCGTCCGTCCGTCCGTCCGTCCTACCGTCCGTCCGTCCATCCATCCATCCATCCATCCATCCATCCATCCATCCATCCATCCATCCATCCATCCATCCATCCATCCATCCATCCATCCATCCGTCCGTCCGTCCGTCCGTCCGTCCGTCCGTCCGTTCGCCGTCCGTCCGTCCGTCCATCCATCCATCCATCCATCCATCCATCCATCCATCCATCCATCCATCCATCCATCCATCCATCCATCCATCCATCCATCCATCCATCCATCCATCCATCCATCCATCCATCCATCCATCCAGTGTGGCAATATTGTGGAATACTTCGAGCTGCACGCGAAGACTCCGAGTTAGAAATACTGCTATGGCAGAGTGGGCAGTGGCGACACAACGATCAACAAAATGGATATAGGGGACCGCAACGAAAAACGTGGTACGGTTTTAACGTGGTTAAACCGAAAAGACGAGAAAAGCATGTGTTTAGCTCGGTTCGCTCATGGGTTTTGCTTTGCTTGGTCGTCAGCATGTGGACGACCCAGGTCAGGTTAAGCTGATCTGATCTGCTCGCCCAGCAGATGGAAGATGATGGAGACGATGATGTGGAATGCACAGTGCGAGAATTGGTTGCAGTTAAACACGAGGCGTGATCGGCTGCGGCGATGGCCTAGTGCTCTCGCGCTGTGGCCAGCGAAGCTGGTCGGTTCGCCGCGGCAATATTTATTTTATTTCTGCATACGCTGTTGCTATGCTAGGTTTTGCCAAAGTTCCCCTCAAGGTCACTTCACCCTCCCATTGGAAACAGCTACAGCTGGCGTTACGCTTCACCGAACTTACCCCAGCTTCCTCCCATTAGCTGGAGCTGCTGGGCACTTCCTAGCTAACCCGAGCTTAAGCGAGTTATTCCGAGGCTTAATAAATAATTTTTGGTTGCGACAGTGTTATGTAGGGCTTTCGCACAAAAATGAGCACTAGGATGTTTCAGGTGAGGCGAGACATTCTTTCATGGAACAAATTTTTTCTATATTTTAAATTTGTTTTACATCGCGTTCCCTTAGAGTTGGAGCAGCGCATATTATGTCCAAGTTTCTGTCGATCAAAATATTTTTTCGCACTTTTACATAGCATGCGGTAAAAAGTAGGCGTGTCTCAGACAGGTCACACATAATTAGAGCCAATTTGCCTTAGTTTAAAACCAAATCTTCACTTTTCAAAATAAAAGCTTTTTATTCCGCAGAATTCTTGCTTAGAACAGAAGGTCTGATCGACAATAAACGCTTCGTGCAAGGACTGCTGTGTGAGCACTCCGTCCATCTGCCTTTCTGAGAAAAAATTGATGTTCTTAAAGGCAGCTGGGCATACCTTTTGAGAGGTGACTTAACCCAGGGTATTTAGGTTCTAGCAGTCATTTTTTCCCCCCTCGTTCTTTGGGGTTCATGGTGCTTTGGTTTTGGCGTTTTTTCGTTGACTGTCTTCAAAAACGTTTTAGTCTTTTTAATTTTTGGCCCCTGTTAAACTTGAGAAATGTTGAACGCCCGCTTTACCTGTTTTTAGCCGCACACACCAATTTTTATTGTTTTTAATGGTTTTATTCTTTCACTATCGTTTCCACGAGTTTTAAACTTTTATAAACCCATTTTTTCGCCATACTTTCGCATCCTGTTTAATCCTTCATCTAGTTTTTCTTAGTTCGCGTGACGGCCCTCTACACCGTGCAGTTTTTTATCGGTTTTAGTCTGTTATATCGCCTCTTCCCTTCCGTCCTTCTCAGCCTCAGATGTCAAAATTCATTATTTGACGAGACTATTCACTGTTTCCATGTGACCGCGCATACCTCATTGTACCCCCTTGCTGTGCCACCTTATATATGTTTGTGCTCCGAAATAAAGATTCAGTTGATAGTCAGCGCCCGTCCCTGTGCTTCCATGCTTGACTTCTGTTCTGTTCTTAGCGCTGTTCCTACACCAGACTGCTTGTACGCGGACGATATTACGGTATGGACCGCGGGAGGCAGAGATCGGCAAATCGCAGAAGCCCTTCAGACGGTCGTACAGACGGTTGAAGGATACGTGACTCTCGCAGGCCTGAAGTGCTCTCCCCGAAAATCCGAGATACTCGTGTATCAGCCACCACGCAGCAGATCAGACAGGGAGCAGTCGAGGATAGAGCTAAAGGCTAACAGAGCACTTATTCTAAGGGTGGACAAGATTAAGATCCTGGGTTCATGGCTACAAGAGAACGGACGGCATGGTGAAAAAATTCTGGAACTGGAGAGCTTAGCTTAGAAATTAATGCGCCTAATTAGACGCATCGCTAAACATAAGTCGGGGATGAAAGAAGCCAACCTCCTAAGTAGAAGCATTCGTCTTCAGCAGGATCGCTTAAGCAGTCCCGTACCTGCACCTAACCAACTGCGAGCTGGACAAGATCGACAACATTATTAGGAAAAGCGTGAAGGCATCAGTAGGCCTCCCCATTGACACGCCTATAGATCGGATGATAAAATTGGCGATGCACAATACGTTGGCAGAAGTGGTTGAGAACAACCGACTCTACCAGTATGAAAGACTGGCCAAGTCCTCAAAGGATCTAAGCATACTCATAAGGCTAGACATTTCCTACGAGAGCAAAGGGGAACGAAGATCGACGTCCCGACGGTGGTCAGGAAAACAGTGTACATTCCCCCGCTTCTGAAGAAAATTCGTTCGGAATGCCATCAGGAAAGAAGGTAGAAAAGAGCGGAAACACTACAGCAGACTTATGCAGCAAGACAGGATGTGATCTATATAGACGCTGCCTAGTATGAGGACAGACACGTAATGGTCACTGTCGTAGTCGACGACCGGCTAAACCTAGGAGTGAGCGGTTCGATTAAAACGAGCATAGCCGAAACGGCCGAGCAGGTAGCCATCGCTCTCGCAGTAGTGGGAACCACAGCATACGCATTTATAAATTATTCGAAAACCACGAAAGCGAATATAATTGTGGACACTCTTCAAGATGACAGAACAATCCAACCAATTTGGGATCTCTAAATCCCACGTTCAGAAAGGAGCTGACGAGCTTGCCCGCGGTCTTACCTTCCGGGCAGGCTCAATCCCTGAGTACACCCTCGGTAGAGATATGTTAGTCAGCATAAGAGAGATCATGCAGCACTATCAGCTCAGCAGAGCCTGCGGGCAGATTGATAATTAAATAATCAGGAACACATCTGGAGACGATTACAAGCGAGTACTTATAAGAACCCAGATAGATTTAGCCAGTGGTATCCGGGACATTTGTCAGACAGATGTCGGTTATGTCAGGGCAGGGCTTACACATTTTATGGGCTTGTCCTAAAACTTACGACACCCACAAAGAAACTAGGACAGAGGATCTTTGGGAGAATATAATGACCAGCACAGACTCAGTATTTCAGCTGAGAATCGTTCGACAGGCCGAAAACGCCGCCCGGTTTCAAGGACTCTAGGCCGTCGTCAATGTGGATGGGTCCTGCATCTGCCGGAAAATAAAGTTACTGACTGCTACTGGGACCGCTTTTTGCTCCCGTCAACTGATTTCGTTCTTTTGTCAGCGACGAGAGATGGCGGCTAGTAGAGCTTTTGTGAACACTTTTTCATGGGCAAAATAAGCACATATGACGCGTGCTTCGACATATGAGACGCCTCATTGCTGGCCAAACAAAGCAAAGAGGCGTATTGAACGCCAAGTGAAAAAATCAGATCGCCACTTGCCGCGCCATGATCGCTGGCTGCCGTAGAGGACAAACCCTAGAACAATTAATTACGTGTGTAAAAGTTTCTTGGGATATGGTTCAGTGAAGGCCTGCCTTGGACTCCTCATGTCAACCACTTCGCGTGTAAACTAGTAGTCTGCTAGATGTTTGAGAAAAATAGCCTACCCTCTGCCTCTCTCGTCATATCAATCACTGCATTTTCGCTGTTCTCTTCTAAACCACTGTACGGCATTCTTGTGTGGGCAAAAACGACAAAGAGGAAACCTGCAGATTACCCTAAAATCATTTAGCCGGGAATCTTAGGCAATTTTTTTTCTGCTGAAAATTTTGTGTAACCTTGGCAAGTTTATTTTAAGACTCATTATGCGACTGCGATCTTGAAGGTTCGAGTGAATGTTATACGTGATCAAACAATAAATAAATAAACCTCAACCACTCCTGGCAACAGCGGTAAAGTGGATAGAATGATTGTGTATAGAATACATATGCGAACTGTTATAATGCTGTTCTGTTCTATGTCAAATATTGATATCAAGTGTTACACTTGTTCTTTGGTGTAGCGCTGCAGGCTGTTGCTATTGTTAGCGGAACAGAAACTTTGTTAGGCAAACACGCCCTGCGTCTCTGCCGTCCGAAGAATGCTATTTTCTGCAAAGAAAAACTGACCGACTGACCGACAAACCAACCGACCGACAGGCTGAAAGACCGATAGACCGACAGACAGACCGACCGACCGACCGACCGACCGACAGGCTGACAGACCGATAGACCGACAGACCGACAGACCGACAGACCGTCTGACTGACTGGCTCACTGACTGACTGACTAACTGACTGACTTAGTGAATGACTGAGCGACTTACTGACTGACTGACTCACTGAGTGCGGAAACGAATGTGGTGTGTTCGCTCGTTTTCCCGACGGCTACACAGGGTTTCGGCATGGAAATCGCGCCTAATATTTACGAAAACGTCCTCACAGTTCAAAGCCAATAAATTCCAAGCCGCACTATGTCTTCTCGATTTCAACTAGGATGTCATTAACCGGTGTTTGTTCCCTCAGCCACACTGCCGGCTTGCGGTCTCATAATGTTACACCTATCATTTTCCTTTGAATAGCTCGCTGCATTGTCCTTAACTTTGGTTGGACCCTTTTGATTAGGCTACACGTTTCTGACCCATTGGTGGGTACCAGTAGTGTACAGCTGATGTATAATTTTATCTTGTGGGGTAGTGGTATATTGGCATTCATTACCTAATAGAGCTTCGTACCAAATGCGTTCCTTCACAGTGTTTTTCTTCTAGCTATTTCGTTCTCGTCAGCTAAATGGGGCGTGCCTAATCTATTCACTTCTATTGAGCCTCAGGAGACCTCTCTGTGTCCAACACCTTCTTCATAGCCGGTAGGTTGCCTAAGTGCTAGACACGCCGCGAGGTGAACAGGCCGTCTCGTACAGAGTCATTAAACGCTTCTAACAACAGTTATAGTGTGGTAACAGGCGTTGAACTTTCTCATGAAAAATTGCATCACGCTTGGTAAAGCGTTGTAGCTAAGTCAGGTTACGCTGAACATGCCCTTTCAGTGCAGCCACACCCACCTTCTACTGGAGAGAGAGAGATCTGTGCACGCTTCTTGTGACGTGACCACACCTTGCCCGATTCACCACACCATACCATGGAGTTAGCGATGGCCGCCAAGAGAGGGCACTGCGTAGGAGTCTTGCGAACTAAGCCAACACAAATTCTTCTCTTCTGTGTTGCGCCGCGTCTGGACGCCGCATGCTAAAATTTTATTTCGGCGTTTCGAAAGCCTGCCTCAGTTTCAAATACTTTTTATATCAACTAATTGATGCAATGTCAAAAAGAAATTTTTGCAAGCGGCGTCCGTATCCTACGGAACACTGGGTTCGTTTGGCCTAGTTCGAGATAAGCTAATGCCGCTTTTACTGGCCGATATTTAGCCACCGCTCTTCGGATCCTGACTCATTGCAACATCAGTCAGTGCGGTTGACTGTCGTCTGCATACGCGGCACACCATCCGCTTTGCTCCTGCTAACCGTTTTGAAGGCGAAGAGGAAAATAGCCTCGAAATCAGCGCGTGTGGCGCTCTCCTCTCCTCTGGTAGGCGCGGGGGGCGAGAGCGTAAATGTTTATACTCTGGCGTGCATATGTGCTGCGTAGCTTTTCGCGCGACGAGATAGTTTCAAAGCGTGACTCGTCTAAAAATTGCCATTTACCGAAATTCGGAACCGTTCGGCTGCTACCGTGCTGTTCTCGACTATCGGAAGTGGAACAACAATAGCTGCAGAACCAGGCGCACTGCATCGAAAGCCGTGGCATGTGCGTGGTTGCAAGTTGTTTCAGTTGCACAGCTTTCCATCTGATGAAGACGAGTAGCGTCTTGGAATTGTAAGCATCAACCGAAAGAGTTCTGTATTATTTACCGCGTGCCATGTAAGTTCTGGAGACTGTTGCTGGCGAACAGATTGCGAAAAGCGTAATACCTTTGCTTACACATGGACACGAGTGGTACGTGATATCGCCAGCTAAAGTTTTCTGGATGTGAGTCGGCAAAAAAACAACTTATTTCGACGCATTCACGTAAGCAGTTATATGAGAAGAACCATTCCTTGGAAAACTGCGAATTTATCCACATAAAATATTCAGAAAATAATCGTGCACAAAGGCAGCTTTTGCTCAGGTATAAATGGGCAGCAGATGTATCGTGAGAACTGTACGCAGTACCTATTAAAAAGGTTACTTTAATTTTTCACTGTGGTCCTCCTCGACAAATTAAGTGCGACTTTCATCGAAGTTGAAAGAGCCGTGAAAAAAAAGTAAACACCGCTAGTGCCCAATGTAAAGTAGGTAGAGTAGATCAAAAGAAATAAAAATAATCGTGCCCAGCCCGGGCCGCCTAATGCCTGTTTCCAACAGTTCCGAACTTTTACCCTAGTCGAGCTCTCGAACTGATACTTTACGTGAAATAGATTGGATGCTGGCTATCACCGCTCGTTTGGCCGCCATCGCAGCCAGATTTTACTCGGATAAATAGTCGGCAAAGCGGTGCATGTACCTTCGGACGCGTTATCCGTCAAAGTTCGGGCCATCTGCGTGAACGGATGGCTTTAATAGTTCTTGAAACTTTTTTTTTGACAGACAGTTATAAAGCAAAAAAAAACAATGAGGAGGCTTCGAAACACCGACTGCGCCACCTCTAGCGATGAAAATTGCAGGTTGGATCCCTGAATACTTTGTGGATAGTTTGAGCATGTATCTTGGCGCGTTTTCTGGCCATTTGTTTTAAATCGAAGTATTCCCTCCGGCGAGTTTGGTGGAAAATCGAGGCGCCCTTAGGCGCGGCTATACGTTAGCTACAGAGCCCAGGTGCGCGCGCGGCGCAACTCTACAGAAAGTGACATTTCAGAAAAACGACTTCAATAGATCAAGGGGCCGTGAGAGAGCGTTGCTTCTAGTTCTGGAGGCGAATGGAGATGAAACTGCGATAGCGGCTTCCAAATGCCTTGTCTGTACTTCGGATTGGGTGTCTGGTGAGGTGACGGCTTCGGTTGCAGCACTTTAGACGCGGCAGGACGCCTGCCGCTGCCGCGGCGCAGCAGCTCCCGGTTCGGGGCTTCAAGCCTCTCCTCCAACTTCTTCTTTATAATGTATTCGGTGAAATCGTCAAAGACGGGCTGTTTTTTCTCCGGTGACTGGATTTCCACGACTTGTATGGATTACGGGTCGTAGCCCCTCGCAGTCGCCACTGGCGTCGGTGAGTTGCGTGCGCCCGGCCCGTGTACTCGTGGCTAGGTCTAACAGGTCTAGCTCGGCTGTTGCAAGTGGCGAACAAGAAAGGTCCCGTAAAGGGCCATAAAATTCTCCCACCTGGTTGTTGTCTACCTAAATATCAGTGGTTATGACGCTCGACTGTTGACCCAAAAGATACGGTTTCGATGCCGGCTACGGTGGTCAAATTTCGATGGACGCAATATTACAGAGGACCATGTACTGTGCGATGTCAGTGCGCGTTAAAGAACCCCAGGTGGTCCAAATTTCCGGAGCCCTTCACTACAGCATCCCTCATAGCCGGAGTCGCTTTGGGACGTTAAACCCCCATATGCCACGTATATTTCGGAAACTGCGGTTGTTCCAAAGTTTGGGAGAGTAAGACTCCGTGATTATAATCAAGCCTAGAGGCACGCTCAACTTAGCCGACTACATAGGAAACATTAAAATCGGAAAGCCGTCTACGTAGCGGCGGGAATTCCTCAAACTAAAAATGAGCTCTCCCTCTTGCTTGTCTGGGACCAAAAATTCTAATAATGGACATCCAAAATTCGTTATACATAATATAGGAGCTAGCCGTAGAAAGCTTGAACTTTGACGGCAAGATGAGTGCGGTTCAGACATACCTGAAATTGACTGAGGACATCAGCCGTGCGGTTATCCAAGTGGACTCCAAAGTTACCGAGAAAGACATTTCCGAAGCCATTCTTTCACCCGAGGCCACAGTGATCGGTGTGCGAAAAGTAGGGAAGTACAACATGGCGGTGCTCACGTTCAAGGGACACACAGTGCCTTTCAACGTTGTCTACCGGGGTGAGGCTACTCCGGTCCGTCTCTACCGGAAGACAACCCTGGCATGCACCCTATGCGGCGTCGTCGGACGCAGGGCAGACGTTAGCCCGAAACCAGAACAAAACCGCTGCCATGCCTGCGGTAAGACCAGTCCAGAAGATGGACACGATTGCAAGCCTCAGTGCCTCATCTGTGGAGAATCCCACCTCACGGGCTCCAAGGAGTGCACTGGAAAGTACAGACACCAAAACGCCAACGCTGCCGCTGGAATGTCAGAACGGGGGAATGTCAGAACCAGAAGTTCAGGAAAGCAAAACCCTGTGTTGGTCAGTTCTACAAGTTGTTTTGCACAACAAAAGCTAGAAAAGTTTTGCAGTCGCCTTCGCTTGTGTTTTAGGTGCTAAAGCTGCACGCTTTGTTTTTTTCATATTTGTAATGGAAACGTAAATGATTTTAGACCTCTAAACGTATGTACGGGTGAAACGGTATACCAATGCGGTCGCATTTTTTAAAAGTGCACTGTGACCTTGGAACGGTCAACGCCACCCTGAGTACTCAGTTTGTTCAAGTGCAGCCTATATAAAGCGTGCAAAGGATGTGCGACCGCTATGAGAAATTTTCGCTCAATTCTACTCGATTGCTGTCATCCACACATATGCCTCCGAGGCGACATGGGGCGATATGTGGAGTCATGGCACATCCGGCTCACAAAGGCGCCGATGAATAGGACTACAGGAACGCTTCCCTCCGTGTACGTTATTGGACTGCGCCACGTGCTAACAAAGGGAGAGCGAAGGCAGCAACCCGCTGCTGCTTCTGGCACACTTTATAGTCATCCCTGAAGAAGGGACCGAGTTGGTCACGAAGCGTTGGGAAAAAATAAAATAATGGTTGGCGTCAGTTTTTTCTCAACTGTCTCAAAAACCCAACCAGACGGACTTCCATTGAAGATGTTTTCGTTCAAGGTGTGGACAAGGACTGGCACTCAACCACATAACTCCTTTTCGTGATTTGGTCACGTGGTTTTGCATGAGGGTTCCATGTACCCGCTCACGGGCCTGATATATAAAGTTAAAACTCGATTTAAGAAAGTGAAGAGCACCCACGAATTACTTAGTTAAATTGGGAAATTCGTGAATTTAAATGAAGGCGTTTCTCCAGCCTTTCAAATCTGCAATTGTAGCCGCGTTCAAAAGCTACCACGGCATTCATTGCATTCAATGCAATTTTTTCTTTTCAGACAAGTAGGTCTTGACTCACTTTCTATGTGTGTATGTCCTCGTGACTATGCTGCTATACATGTAAATGTGCAACTGCTGTATGCCTTGTAAATGGGGGCTCGAACCACGTCAAGTGATATGTTTTCACTTTTGTTCGAGTCCCTTTCTGCCTCGACGGAATAAAGTTCAATTTCATTCCTTCCATTTCATTTGCGGACAACGCGCGCCTGTACCGATGAAAAGTCCGCGAAAGTGGCCAAATCGCTTCCGCATGAAAACGCCACATCGTAAAACAGATTCGAAGCCAAGGTGGAAAGCGCCGCCGACTGACGAGTCGTTTTTTCCGAGCAGCAGCGCACCTTTTTTTACTCAATTATTCCAGGAAAAAACTTCGTTAAATTCGGTTTAGTTGTAGTTTGTTTCGTTATTTCGGGCTACTAAGAACATTGAACCCAATGGGGACTTAGAGGAGAATCAAAATTTGTTCGTTAGAGCGGGAACTTCGTGAAATCGAATTTCGTTAGACTAAGTATAAAATGTATTATGGCGTCACATTTGCCTAACGGCTGTGGTGTTTTTTCTCTCTTTCCGTCAGCGTGTACGCTGTTGCGTCAGCCGCAGAAGTCATATGTGTGTCAGGCAGGCAAAATCAGTGTCACTACCTGCGGGTGCATTTCGCCTCCTAAAGTGTGACTTCGGTGGCATGTTGCTACTCTCGGGAAAAATTGCCATTCGAATGTACTTTCGCCAGAAACGTTCTACGCGTTTACCTTCTCTCCTCTATTTATATAAAGCGAAGCCACTGTGTCTCTATTCCGTGACACGAGTGGCGGTTCCTTGAGCAGAGGCATGACGGATTGCGGGATGATACAATAGGCTCGGTGCCAGCATTTCCTAAGGCCACGCGGAAGCGCGGCTACTTTACGCGCTGACCTGCCTCAAAAAAGCGAATACGGTCTTGTTCGCTAGCGCTTTGTGTCGAGGATTAAGCCGGTGAAGTGCACCGCCGAGAGTGTACTGCGCGGCAGGCGTGTCCACAAATAGTGAGCGCACATATTTGGTGTGGCTTGAAGAGGGAAGCAGTTCTCTGAACTATTCCCCCGAAGTAAGATGCATCATTGTTCATGAATATTCGCCGCACAAGAACGGCAACTGTTAATATGCACACTATGAAGAGTGTTTAAGTCTAGAGTAGTGGGTTCGCAGAACTCACTACGAGACGATTACTTTGAAGGAAATGTCAGTGAAATTAACTGAGCGAGGCTGCGCGAATGGTTTTAAACGCGAGTGTCGATTGTTAACAATGTAATTTTGGTCATGTGACCAGAGTTTTACACACTCAGAAAAACTTTAGAGCTTTCGCAAATAAGATTTTATTAAGTCAAAGCGTAATTAAGCTAGAAATAAGTCGCTGCGAAGGCATTGCAAATCACTGTGCGTGAGTGAGGTTAGGGGTGTGCAAGTAGTTTCCAAGGAATTAAGAGTTCTTTACCTTTGTTATTATAGGACAGAGACTTCAGTCTTATACAAAACATAATTTGGACATATTACCGGTACAAAAACCAGGTAACGAAAATTAACCCTTTCATACTAATTTGCTGTTCCGAAAGAAATAGAATGTCTTCGTATTCATGACACTATAGAGATCTATTTCTCCTCGCCAGCCGCCACGCAAGGAGGAAAAGATAATTACTCGCGTATGGTATTCAGTGCTAATATATTCCGTTCCACAGATTGACCTTTCGGGTATAGTTCACATATTTTTTTGTTAATTTTTACTTTTGAGAAATCATGAGTGTACGCTCAACAGCACTCGCAGTTAGCCGAATACCAGCGTTACTTGGCTGACAATCGCGTACATTTATCTTTACCAGGTTATATTTTAGTTATATTTAAATCTTGGCAAGATGTCAATTTCTAAACGTTTTTGTAACCCCCTGAGGAAAAATCTTCTCACGGCTGCGATGTGACGGATGTGCCGAAGCTTTCGATTTTAACAGCTGTGAAGAATATAGAACTCCTTACACGTGCCTTCGGAAATCGGTTAACTCAGCGAGAAGAAAACAAACATAATCATGCTGACAGAGGAAGAAAAATGTCCCGTTCAAACTACTCTCTGCTTGGCCGCAGTCTTGAAGCCGACTAGTTTAAATACGAAAACGTAACTGTCAGAAATATACTCGCTGGGCGCCTGCATCCAGTTTTATGAACGACAGCGACCGGCTTGTAACGACCGGCACATAACGGCATCGTCGCTGCTTTCTGAGTTCATCGAAACGAAATATTTTTCTGTCTAAATAGTACATTGAGGCCTTAATAAGAAAGTCATTTGTTCAAAGTTTCATGATTGATCAAAATAGCAACATAAAAACGCCGCGAATTATCTACCAAACACCCGAAATATTTTAGAAATTGTTTGATTTCGAAAGTGCACATCACGCCTGGAATATTGAAAAATAAACACTAGCCGGGGTTTAACTGCGCTTAAATCGATGTGTGATGTGCTAAAGCGACACCATTGCAACGAGATGGCGCATGTCTCATTGTGTACAACTTTTTTTAGGCGCACCCAGATGAAATATGTGGAAAGACCCGGGTCAGATTTGGAGGTGGCCATCGTGTCGCGCACGGTCAGTAGAGGTTGCACATCGATTCTTGTCCTAATTGGCCAGGGTCAAATTTCGGGGATGACCTGGGGCAAATTTGCAACTCGCCATTTTGCTAGGTACGCTCAATCAAGGTTGGACATTAGGTTTCGTCGAAATCGGCGAAGGTCAAATTTCCGGGGTCACCCGAGTCAAGTTATTGAAAACGACCCGCGCAAAATTTGGGGAATGCCATCGTTTCAAGCACGCCCAATTATTCCTGGACCGCGATTTTTGTTAAAATCGGATATGGTCAAGTTTCGAGGGTGGGCCAAGTCAAATTTTGGAAATGACCCACAGAAATTCAGAGATCACCATCGTGTCGCTCACAGCCAATCATGATTAGAAAACTATTTTAGTCCAAATCGGCCGAGGTTAGATTTCAGGGGTTGCCCAGGTCAAATCATTGGAAATGACCCGCGCCACATTTGGCGAGCGCTATCGTGTCCGGCACGCCCAATTATTTTAAGACAAAGATTTTGGTCGAAATCGGCCAAGATCAAATTTGTGGCGTGGTCCGGGCCAAATTCTTGCCGTTTGGCGTCAAAGTTGCCGTGGTAACGAGCCATGAACAAGCAATATTTTGCTCGCTTCTGACGATTGTATGAGTGCTCTCGCATTAAGATAATTTTACTTCTTATGGCAAAATATGTCTGCACAAAAACTGCGGCGACGTCATGCCCCTCTGAGGGTTTCGCGAAATATCATTTATTGCGCTGTCTGTATGGTAAAAAAAGCCAGCTTATTAGCGCGATGATGGATGCGAGATTCCCTTTAAACAAAAAAAAAATCATTGCCAGGTGCAGCCAATTCTCACAAAAAATCTGCGAGTTCGTTTTGAACATGTTCGTGTACATAGCGTGTCGAAAGGTTAAGACGTCGCTTAGAAAAGATGATGACAGAAAATGTCATGATCTAACATATTGTTTTCCATAACGAGTAGGTCTTCATTGCAGTTTAGGATACTAGTGTGTTCAAACTTAATTCGTAACAGAAACACAGGTAAACCGGAACGCACTGAAACCGCGAAACAAACTGCAGTCAGCAGGAAAGCATGGCGTACGGGCGCAGTAAACACTGCTGGCTAGCAAACAACGCATGCTGGTATCCACACTGAGCAGGGCTCGCCGCTTCGCCGCAAGGTGGCGCCTCGGCTCGATCTCGAGGCCAATAGCCGTGCTTCCACCAGCAAATGTCGCTCGAATGCTGAAGTACGCGATGTGCACCTGCCACGCTTTCTTGCCACGCCTTCTTTAGATTTGCAGCCACGTTCGCTGTATCCGTATATTTCCTCGTTATACCAGTCGATAAATTTGATAAACGTGTGGATCACAACACGACGAATCGTTTGACACCATCCCGAACTACCCTTAACAAATGGTTCGACCATAATGGCCGTCTGAAGGTCCTCGGATTGCATGGTTTGGCGGCGGAAAGGACGTCGGTGCGAATCCCACACATATTTTGGCTTCATCTCAATTACTAAATTTATTCCCAGGAACAAGTGAAGTCATTTGACACTGCTTCAATAGTTCTATGTCAAAGGGGTGGCCCCCAAATTTCATGCAAATGGTGGTCCCGGGGGGAGGGCGGTTCCACTTCGATGGCCGCTGTACTGGCACACAAAATATATTACGGATCACTTATATAGGCATCAATTGAGGCGCTACGCGCCCGTCCACTGTTGCTATGTCGATATTCTGTGGCCACGTGGTAACTGTTTTGTTCAATTTGACCTTCATTGCACACAGTCGCGTCCTTGACAAACGTAAGTAGTAAGATCTCACGCTCTTAAAAACCAGTACAGGCAGGCGAGTGCAAGGGTTATCAACCTCTCTCGGTCTTGGCAGCAATTGTGCAGCGCGATTCGAAGAGACGGCGATTCTGGGCAGGAGCAGAAACGAGCACGCGCGGTTGGCTCTCGAAGCATTCCGCATTAAGAAGGCGGAAGGATGTGTTAGCGATACTTCCTTCTCGCTTTACCCCGCCGAATTGAAGTTTCTGTGCTCACATCATTGCCAGTAATCTTGCATGACTGGAATTTTTGTTAGCTTGCGCAAGTGTGGAAAAATGTATATCTATGCGTTGGTGTGAGAAGAATAAAATAATTGTTAGTGTTGCGCCAGTCCTTGTGTTTCTCCCGTATATGTGGTTCGTAGAATAGTTCGCGCACATCGTTCATCTGTATCATCATGCACCAAATAGGCCCAATAGAAGTGTTATTGGGCATAACCTTTCGTGTCATTGCAGTGTCTGGAAGTGGCGTGTTGGTCTGGATGAAAATTTTAGGATATGAAATGCGCAGGTATCCTCCTGCATCAAAGCGGTCTCTCTTCCCTCAAGGCATGGTTGATGGTGTGGTGAAAAACGTTTCTTAAATTCTAAGAGTTTGCGAGCCGAAAATGGTCCTTCACATGAGAGGCATCTCTAGTCCGGGACGCCACAGGATGAAGCCGCCATCCGCGCACGTTCGACTACAGCCCTTCGAGACCCCAGCCCCGAGCATTTGGATAGGGCGGCCACCCATGCCTGTCTAGTGTATGAAGGGGGAGGGTAGGATTTTTCTGACATACCCACAGCATATTGAAGTTATCGAAAACTTCCCCAAAGTGTAGAAACCGCCCGTCGAATTGAAGATCTAAGTGTATGGCGATTGCAGAACACATTAGGGTATTGGTCTTTAATCTTCTCAGTATGCGTTCGTTAGCCTTGCTCAGCCCCCTTGCGGGACCTTGGAGCAAGGGGTGACGTCCATGGTCGTCGTTAAGAATTTCGCGGAACCGCTGAAGTGGTTGCCTAGCATATTGAGCCAGAAGAGCTGGGGTGAGGTGCCCGGAGGGTAAGCGCTCGGGCGGCCGTGTGAGTGGCCCAATTACTCCTCAGAAACTGGTGGCCAGGGGCCCAGATGATAGTGTTAGGGGCTGGGCTCGGCATCAGCGACTGCCCGCTTTAGGAAGTGGAAGGCAAAGGGTGATACCTCGCCTTCCAGATAACTAATACCAGTGTAACGGAAATCTGAAATGATTATCCTGTAGTTGGGATCTGCAGCGGGTAGTGCAATGGCTGCCTCCTTTGCGTGTGCGACATTGAGATCTCGAAAGGAGAGCCCGTCAACCTGTATTCCCTCGTGAACTACAGCAACCACGTAAAATCCTTGGGGCGACGGTCCTGCTATATCTACGTTGTATACCCCTCGCTTGTCACCGTAATGCAGTTCAAGCGCCCGAGCGCGCACCAGCATTCTGCCTTCATGCGATTCCTCGCCCATATTCCTCGGAAGCGCAGGTGCCCAAAGTCTGTGTCTCCACAGCTCAGGGATTCGAAGCCGCTCCTGCGGCGTGCACTCATGTTGAATGTGTAGGCGGTGTAGCAGACAGCGCCCGGAGGCAGTCTGGGAGACCCGCCTGTATTGGTTCACGAGGTGGGCCACCCGTAACTCCGAGTAGGAGTTAAGCACTTCCAAAGCTAAAGTTTCGCATTGGAGGTAGGCACCGGTAGGTCTAATGCAGGCTTCGTGGATTCACGTATGATGGCGTCTATGAAGTCTTCGTCTTGTTTGGTAGTGCGAAGGTACGGCATGGCCTAGAGGATCATCGAGGTTACAAAGGCACGGGCGAGCCAAAGCACGTTGCTGCCCCGCAACCCCATCCCCCCCCCCCCCCCCCCGCACGCTTGTTAGGTACGCGGTGGATCGTACTTTGAGTTTAGCTATGGTGTATTCCGGTCTTAGTCTGTGGATGTACAGGGCCAGGTTGCGGAGCTACTCCACCTCTCCGATTGGACCTCCCGACAGAGAGTGATGCAATGCAGTCTTGTCTTGATGTTTCCTCTGACGAGCATGAGCTCTGATTTTGCCGAGCGCATTGGAGTCCACATGCGCTTGCATACACACCCACTACAGTGGCGGTCCGCTGCAAGCGGCCCTCCATTTCTCCAAGGATCCCTTCTCTGGTCCAAATAGTTATGTCTTCTGCGTAGAGTGTATGCCTTACTCGTTCCACCCGGGCTAACTGGTGCAGAAGATTCATCATTGCAATGTTAAACAGAAGCGGCGAGAGGACCGCTCCTTGGGGCGTACCCCTGGTTGCCATGGTATAGCGTCCATATACTTCATCCTGAATACGGAAGAGTTCCTGCCGTCGTGAAAGGAAGTCTTGGATGTAGGCTAAGGCTTTCGGTCCACAATCGGTTGAGCTCAAGTTAGAGAGTATGCTCTCATGACGGACATGGCCTTGTCGTGGTGGTGCATAGCTGTACATCTGAGTATGCCGTGGTGTAGTTGGAGGAGGACGTCCTGGGCCGACATATGTGGGCAGAACCCAAACATAGAGTCAGCGAAGAGGCCCTTACTCTCCATGTATCGAGAGAGGTGATGCCTAATCAACGTCTCCATAAGTTTGCCCACACCCGATGTCAGTGATATGGGCCGTAGGTTGCCAGGACGCGCCGTGATGTGAGACAGGTACTTTGTGTCATTTTGTTTTCTCAAAAACCTCTCAATTTAGGAAAGAGATCTGTGGAGAACCGAAGGGCTGAAAGAAGACATACGCGAGATACGCGGCGATCTTGGACACTTGGACGTAGTTTTGCAGAAAATGCGATGCATTTGGGACAAACCAAAGGAATGTTCAAGCCGCAAAGTGCCTGTGAACGCATTCCACTGCATTAGCTACGTTGATCGCCCCATAATGTTGGCATACAATGAGGGGTAGAGAAAGAGGGAAGGCTGCATGCACTATGCTACGTCAGCGAGTGAAGGCGAGCTTAGGGAGTTGGTATGGAGAAGCACTGCGGAGCGGACGCGCGCTGGGCATTCGTGTGGAAAAATGGTGACTACCGGAAGTATTGCGGCGCACCTGAGAACGCTCATATCTATAACTCCGTGGCTCAGTCCTTCCTTCTTCCACTGTCTCCTTTATCCCTTCTTCATTGTTATGTTGGGGAGTCTACTGCGAAGCAAAAGAGTTACTGCGTCTTTCGTTTCTTCAAAACAACTTTACGGCGTAACGGCGCGCGTTAGGACCAACCGCGAGCAAAGCGCGAAGCGCATAGACCGTCGACTGCATTGTTCCTCCTCACCCGCATATAAGCGTCGAGGAGACGAATACTCACGTTACAAGTATCGCACTTCAAGCTGCTACACAGCAGACCCATCGCTGTATTCCTAGAACCATAAGCCATAAACCAAACCTAGTAACCGTACCCTTGTATCCTGCACAGGAATCTAACCCCTGACCCTCAAGTTAGGAGTCAGACAGGCTCCACTATGACATGCAGGGGCGTTCGTAAGGCTTGGTTAAAGCGGGGTGTTGTATGTATTTTGTGCGGTCTTTCACATAATGACTGCGACTGTGAAGGAGAAACCTGAGTCCGTGTCAGCGTGGGCTTTGGCTTCATACCCTTAGAGCAGTAGCTTCCCACGATTTATCTACCATCTATTTCGAAAATTTACTTTTCATTTGAAAAAAAGCAGGTCAAATGAACAATGCAAGCTAATTAAAAAAAGGCAGCAACTTGGTTTTTGATTGAGTAGAAGGACCACAAGAGCGCGTTGTGTAACCAGCTACCGATGGTAATGAATGAAGCCCCACTCTGTCAATCGTAGGAATGATCTGCTGGCAGCGCGATATGCTGCTTCACCATGAATAAGCTCTATAATTTAGTGTGATGCACCACAGGCGCCACTAGCAAAAAAAAAACTTGTGGCTTCTACGAACGGACATAAGATGAAGAAATTAGTTAATCATTCTTAAAAGAGACACTACTTCATAACAGAGCCTCAGCGGTTAAACTTCCCACTAACTGAAGACAGCAGAATCTCACTTTTTCCCCATCAGAAGAGGTCTCTCATCTAATTTGATGACACTGTCTCCGTAAGAGATCTGGCTAAAGCACTAAATTTACTACGAAGGTGGTTTTAGAAATTTAAAGTTTCAGATAGATATATTTGTAGGTATAGCGCCCATGATTCTGTTGAAACGAAACGAAACGAATTAAACTCACCCGCTCGTTCCAGGCAGAGAAGGCCTCGTGGAAAAGTCTATTTTGAAATAAGCATCAGCTGTGTAGCAGATTATGCACAATATGACTTTAGAAATGTGCCGTGATACATGGCGTCGCTCAAGGTTTATATGGTCGTGCGAAAAAAATGGTAACGAAAAGGAATAAATCGCAAACGCCATTTACTCAATAAAACATTAGAAACTGGCATTGTTCACTTTGCAATTAGAAACAACTGGCACAGAGGAAGATGCAGGAAGTTGCTAGTTTTTGCTATCTCTAATGGGATGGGAACGACCACTTGATCGCTAGAATTTTCTTTCCTACTTATACACAGCTTGCAAGAAAAGTAATCAATAACCCAAAATACGTCTGTTCTCTAGAATTGCGATCATCCGATGTTGTGTGTGAGGATGACTGATGAAAATATCGCGGTAACGATTTCTAACAGAACAATAGGTTGTTGTTTCTTCTCATGATGCTGTGAAAAGCCTTCTATGGCAAGAACAATTGGAGCAATATAGAGAGCAGCATCAAGAGCGTTGAGGATATCATGTTTAAGTTTAAAATAAGATTCCATATTACTCCGAATGTAAAACCCCTAGGCCTCGAGGATGCCACAGCACGTTGGTGTAAAGAAGAGAATATGAAATACATTATGGTGTACTTTGCCCGAAGAGCATAAAACGTCAAGTTGTTTTCGTATTATTATAAAATGAGGTGGCTGGGACTGCAATTACTTTTGAGCAGATTTCAGCTGTTGAATTTTCGCTCCTAGTAGCGTGAGAAGAATTGAGCTGCCTTATGTAGAGGGCGTCGACTATTAAGCTTCCACTATTACACTGAAATAAAAAAGAATAATACACATAACGTTTGCCTTTTGTATTGCTTATCAGGTGGACAGAAAAGAAGGAATTACTTGTAGCCCTGCGCCCAATAATAATTCAAATAATTTAATGAACCTTTGCAGTTCCGTTCATGACTATAGTGAAAACTTATAGCCGTTGGTAGACTATTTCAAGCGCCGGAATTCACGTAGCAACTCTGTATGACAAGTTCCTCCAAATTTCCTATTCAGCCCATATAATCATGCATGCGAGGCATTTGGTATAATTGCACTGGCCATCCTCAGTGTGCTGCAGTTGTTGCGAGTGACGTTTTGTCTGTCAGTTGCGTTGAGCATATTATGCGATGACAAGTATTCCCCTTCCACTTTAGGCCAGTGAAGAGGAGAAAATGCTTTTATTGTCAGAATGAATCAAATTCCGCCGATGACGATGTAGAGGCCAGTGGAGACCTGGAATAGTTGATTTCGGCGTGGATAGTTAAAAAACCGCGCGCTTCTAATAAGGGTGGTGGGTTGAGGATTAAAAAAAGTGAACGCAATGCGCGACGGCTAAGTGGTTATGGTGATTGGCTGCCGACCCGAAAGCCGGGGGTTCGATCCTGGCCACGTCAGGTCGAATTTCGATGGAGGCGAAATTCTAAAGGCCTGTGTACTGTGGTATGCCAGTGCACGTTAGTGAACCCCAGGTGGTCGAAATTTCCGGAGCCCTTCACTACAGCGTCCCTCATAGCCTGAGTTGCTTTGGGACGCTAAACCCCCGTAAACTAAGAGCTTGAAAATTGACCTAGAATCGTGCACTGCCAGATACATCGGGGCTAGAGGTATCCGTATGGACTCGAAACATGGAGAGTGTATAGCAGGGCTCATAAGTAAAGCGACATGAGAGGTCTACTTCGAGTTTGATGTTAGGTACAGATAAATTTGCGTTTGCGTGGTTATACTGCTAACTGCTCCGTCATATCGACGCTTAAATATTTATTAGCCCTTAAAGGTTGCCCCAAAATATTGCGCTTTGTGTGAGCATGCTTTGATATAATCCTGCATGCTAACTACAATTGCTCAAAACGCTTTTTTCAGACATAACTGCAGCTCGCCCAAAACATGGCCTTTCGTAAACTATTGTAAAATGATTTTAGTTATATCAGAAGACGGAAGATGACAGTGATCTTCCTTGTTTATGTATGGCTGGTCATATAACCTTTGTGTAAAAACAATGAAAAATTGTTAAAGCGTTACAGTGAACACTCTGTCAAGTTTGAATGTCACTTTAATGAGCTACAAGCCTGATGGTTACATCTGCTCATTTTGAACTTTCTACGTTTTAATGTTTTTGTGTACTGTCACAGTCACACGTTATTTTGTAGTGGTGCGCTCAGGCCTAATAATGTGTCGCCGAACAAATCGACGTGCATGAGGGACACAACGCAGAAAGGAAGGATGTATGAAAATTTTTTAATGCAATACATAGAAAAGAAACGACTGAAAAGAAATAGCGAAGGCTTACATTTGTTCCCAAGCAAAAAGAGCTGCCTTAAAAAGGCACAGACAGAAACTTGACATCGTGTTTAAATGCTGAGAACATCAAAAATGATGTCCAGTCGAGCCGACTTATAACGAACCGGACGGTCTCGAAGACTGCGTTCGTTGTAATCGAGGTTCCTATTATGGGCACTTTCCATGCTACAGCCATAAATAGAAGGACGGACAGTGTGACGTTTATTTCTAAAAAAGAAAAAAAAGTCCTGTTATGGGCATTTCCTATTGAAACTAGACACTATTATGGCGCTTTCCAAGCTCCCTAGAGCAGTCACATACTTTTCGCTTATACACTTTCTAGCAACAAGCTGCTTTAGGGATGCGAAATAACTAATCCTGGTGGAAACGTTGAGTACAACTCGTGGCAGGTCGGCCTCCTCTTCAGCGTCGTTGTCGGTTTCCTGGCATTAGGACAGTGTTCGTGCTTCGCGTATTGTTATTTCCTTGTGTGTATGGCTCTCTAATATTGGCGTAATTATCCGCACGGACGAAGTCGCCCGAGGCGACAGGAGACCTGGTCAGATGTGCATCGACGATGTGTCGTCACAAATTCAGGTGCGTCTATCACGCGGGTGTTCGACAGCGTCCTTCATCGTTCATGGGTCCGTAAAGCCTGCTTTACGGAAGTAATTTTTCATGCACTCCGCTGCCAGTTTAATCCACGCGAAATTTTAATTCTAGGGCGGGAAACATGCAACAGATCTGTGACAAACACAATTGACAGCTGTGAACTGCATTCTTCATTCACTAATTACACGCCGCCGATAGGAAACATTGAGCCTGTGCATTATGCCCATGTTTAGTGGATGGTCTTGCTCGTCGCGATCGGTGTCAAAAGAGCGCGGTTACCGCCGTTAGGGAAGGTAGCACTTTGCGCACTCTATGGCTGACAAACCCAATCAGGACGTTCTCATTTTTTTCGACGTGTTATTGCCGGATTCAACAAGCCACTTGACGAACAAGTTGCCTCTCATATTCTGTTAAACTTACGTGTACAGGCACACTCCTTGAATAAAAAAACAATGTTGAACATCATCCAAGCCTTTGTGTTGTACCTGTAGCGTGCGAGAACGTAGCTTTCATAGCACTCCTACTTGCGAGTCTTCCCGATGACAAACGGCAGGCACCAGTCACTGCCGTCCATGCTCGCGCACACAAGTGGTAACGCGAAGCTTACTTCATGCTACAGCTCTCGGCGTCGACTTTCAAGGCACGCGCTTTTGAAGGCCGTATCCGGTAAAAAGTTCCGTAAACATTCCATACATATCGTATTTTATTGCTTTTTGAGTCGCCGCGTTTTTTCTATAACAAATTGGGGAGGCGCTTTCACGAAGACATTGAGACGCGCGTCACTCCCCGCTCCTGCAAGAAGGGGATGTTCGGCTACGTGCATGACCCGAGTACGGCGTGCTGTTTTGATGCGTGCAGTATTTTTCCTTATGCGGTTTTGTGGCCATGCTGTTTCTTCCGTGCGCTGTTTTGTCGTTGTCCCGTTTTTTCCCGGTGCTGTTTTGTCGCTGTGCTGTTTTTGTGCGCTGATTTGGCGCGCGCTGTTTTGATGTCCGCTGTTCTTTCGTGTCCCCGCAATAACCAAAGGCGAAGGAAAGATGCGTGTTAATCATTTAGTGTAATAGTTAAACTTGTCTATGCGCAGTTATTATAAGATTTTTCTCGTTTTGTTTTTGACGCATAAAACGGGATGCTGTTTCCGCTACTAACGGCAGCTAAAAATTTCTTCGAAACACGAAAGTGTGTGTTTATTGAACACTGCTTTTTCTTTTTTATTTCGATGGCAGAAATTAGAGGTTTTGTGGTTAAAATTTGGCTGCAAATAAAGTTGAATATCTAGAAGTTATACCATTTATTTTTTCGCGTTTTACGCACGATAAATAAGTTGCCAAATGCGCTGTTTTTTGTGCGGGCCGCAATATGCTCTAGCTTTGCTTGTCGCTGTCAGCCGTGAACTGATAGCCACCTATTCCGGATCATTGGCAATTTGTCTTTTATCACGAAATAAATGTTTTGCTATCCCATTCCTTGTCTTGACCATCAATCTAGAAATGGCAGTTTGAACCAGGACAGGTGGTGAACCAGGTGATGAAATTCTTTAAGCAAAATGATCTCTGTCTTTTACAGGCAGATAAGATGGGAGGCTTTGTGGCCTTGCCAAGGACCATGTACAATGAAAAAGCTACATTGGCCGTTAACATGAACTTCACTCGTGTGAAAAAGGGGCAAGCTAGAATTAAGACTAAAGCAATCGAGTTTTGCAAGCGTTTAGATCTTCAGAGGCTTGCAGCATATATTTCTGTTAGTGAAAGTGGTGCATTGCATGTTTTCTTCAGTGTTAAGACTCACAAACTGGATACTCCGTTTCATACCATTGTGAACGAAGGTGGCACGTGGCAGCACTGTGTTAGTAAATTCATTTTAAAAGTTTTGAATGTCCTCGATATAAGTGACGCCTTCTTGTTAAAGAATTCAACTCACATTGTTGGGTTTTTTCAAAAGCACAGTGATGTAGATAGCGCTCGTGTTTGTCTGTTCTCTGCGTCCCTGTAGTGGTTGCGCTAAAAATATTGTAGCGGATGAAATAGCTTTAATACAGGTCAAAGCTCGGTGGATGAAAGCTGATCGCCGACGGCCCAGAGCCCAGATCAGACTGTGTGCGCCTCTCTTCTCTTCTTCCTCGAACTCCGCGGCGCAACAATTTGGTTTGGTTTATGGTTTATAGGGGTTTAACGTCCCAAAGCGACTCAGGCTATGAGAGACGACGTAGAGAAGGGCTCCAGGAATTTCGCCCCCTTGGAGTTCTTTAACGTGCACTGACATCGCACAGCACACGGGCCTCTTGAATTTCGCCTCCATCGAAATTCGACCGCCGCGGCCGGGATTGAACCCGCGTCTTTCGGGCCAGCAGCCGAGCGCCGTAACCACTCAGCCACCGCGGCGGCTACGGCGTAACAATTTCCCCGGGTGCAGATGATTCTCGTCCCCGAGAAAGTTAGGTAGATCGGCGATGGCAGCGCTTCAAGCGAGCCACATGAACAACTTGTGTCTTGCGGGAACGGCGTTTATCCGTCGTCACTTTGGCGACGACGTAATTCACGTCAGTCAGTTGGTCCAACACGACGAAGGGGCCATCGTACTTGTACAGGAACTTCTCACACAACCCTCTTTTGCGGATTGGCGTCCACAGCCCAAAGTCTCCTGGAGAGTAAGTCACGGCACGATGACGCAGGTCGTAATGTTCTTTCGAACGGCGTTGCGAGGCCAGGGTACGTAAACGGGCTATATGACGGGCTTCTTCGGCACGGCATAGTATCTGGCCAACTGACGCGTTTTCGTTGGGGGAAAACGCGAAGATCGTGTCGAGAAAAACGCGGGGGGTTGTGGCATAAAGCAAATAGAAGGGAGAATATCCGGTGACCTCATGATTGGCAGTGTTGTAAGCGTACGTCACTTATGGCAGCACTGCGTCCCAGTTTCGATGATCAGACGAGACGTACATGGACAACATTGTCGTCAGAGTGCGGTTGGTGCGTTCGGTAAGACCGTTGGTCTGCGGTTGGTAGGGTGTGGAGTGTCGGTAGTCCGATCCACAAAGCCGGAGCATTTCTTCCACGACATCAGCAGCAAATTGCTTTCCACGATCACTTTTTATAACACGGGGTGCGCCATGGCGAAGAATAACAGTGTGTAGGAGAAACGTCGAAACAGCATCAGCCTTTGCGGTAACGACAGCGCCGGTTTCCACGTATCTGGTGAGATAGTCTACACACACAACCACCCAGTGGCGTCCCTCAAAAGACTTTGGGAAAGGACCTAGAAGGTCAATTCCAACTTTTTCAAAAGGGGAAGTGGGTGGTTTGACGGGCTGCAAAGGACCGGCCGGCGGGATGGTTCGTGGCTTAAATCGTTGGCATTCTTCACATGTTGCAACGTACTGCTTGGTGCCCTTATAAACTTGCGGCCAATAAAAACGCTGGCGAAGTCGGTGCAGAGTGCGAGAGAAACCTAGATGTCCAGATGTGATGTCATCGTGCATAGCGTGCAAAACTTGCCGATGGAGACTTTTCGGAACGACCAAAAGCTGGGCAGCACCATCAACGGAGTAGTTCTATTTGAACAAAATGCCATCTTTGACAGAAAAGGGCGTTGAATCTACTCCTCCTTCTGCCGCTGCTATAAAGGGCTGCAGTGAGTGGTCGCGACGTTGCTCGCGCCGAAAGGTCGCCTCACTGGGGAAGGTCGGCGCGAGCGAGGCTACACACCCGTCGAAACAGCCTTCATCGGCGACTGAAGTCGGCAATGGGTGGCGGGACAAGCAGTCTGCATCAGCGTGACGGCGGCCACTTTTGTACGAGACAGCAAAGTTATATTCTTGCAAGCGCAGTGCCCAGCGCGCCAGACGACCAGACGGATCGCGAAGTCCGATGAGCCAGCATAGAGAATGATGGTCTGTGACAATAGTGAAGTGGCATCCAAATAAGTAGGGTCGGAACTTGTGCACAGCGAACACAACTGCGAGACACTCCAATTGGGTGACAGTGCAGTTACGCTCACATTTTGTTAACGTGCGGCTGGCGTAGGCAACAACGTTCTCTGCCCCACTATGCAGCTGGACAAGTGCGGCCCCAAGACCGACGCCGCTGGCGTCAGTGTGAACCTCCGTCACAGCAGAAGCGTCGAAGTGCCGCAGGAGGGGTGCTGAAGTGAGAGAAGATTTGAGGAGATGGAATGAGGACTCGCACTCAGGGGTCCACACAAACTGCGAATCCTTATGCAGAAGAGATGTGAGGGGGTGGGAAATTTGCGCAAAGCCAGCAATGAAACGACGAAAATAAGAAGAGAGTCCCAGGAAGCTCCGAAGGCTTTTCAGGGTGCGTGGAGTTTCGAAATCGCGGACTGCAGCGATCTTCTGCGGATCGGGCCTGATGCCATCCTTGTCGATGAGGAAGCCAAGAACTAGAGCTTGCCGGCCCCCAAAATGGCACTTCTTAGAGTTCAAAATGAGTCCCGCTTTGCCGATGCATTCGAGAACAACACGCAGTCTGGCATTGTGCTCCTGGAAGGTCTTGCCGAAAAAGATGACATCATCCAGATAACACATGCATATTTCCCATTTTAACCCGCGAAGGATAGAGTCCATAAAGCGCTCGAATGTCGCGGGGGCGTTGCACAAACCAAACGGCATCACATTAAATTCGTACATGCCTTCTGGGGTTACGAAAGCTGCCTTCGCACGGTCGGATGGATGCAGGGGAATTTGCCAATAGCCAGATCGCAAATCAACGGAAGAGAAATATGACGCGGAATGCAGACAATCGACGGCGTCGTCAATGCGAGGTAGCGGGTACACGTCTTTCTTGGTTAACGCATTTAAACGACGGTAGTCAACGCAAAATCGCCAAGAATTGTCTTTTTTCCGGACTAGGATCACAGGTGCGGCCCACGGACTAGAAGACTCGCGGATAACTCCTTTCTGCAGCATGTCGTCCACCTGTTCTTGAATTACCTTGCGCTCATCCGGAGATACTCTATAAGGTTTCTGGCGAATAGGGGGTGCGCTTCCAATGTAAATTTTATGCTGCAGTCGAGAGGCAGGGAAATGGCTACCAGATAAGTTGGAGGCAAAGTCGAATACTTGGAAACGAGCCGTCAAAATGTCTTTCAGGGTACGGCGTTCACTAGACGGGAGCGATTTGTTGACCATGCGCTCAAGAGCAGCTCCATATTCAGACTTTGCTTGCGCGACGCCGCTGTAATGAGAAATAGTTTCAATGGTGGGGGTCACATGGTTCTCAAATCTCGACGTGGGGATGGTGAACGGCCTTGCCGCTGCGGCGGCAGGAGTGATACTGCGATCGGAGACAGGGGAGTCATTGCGTGCACCTCGGGGGGAGAAGGAGGCCGATAGAAGCTAGCGGGTGGCCGCTCCCACTGGGCGTCATTCCTCCGCGGCGTAACAATATGCATAATTTGATTGAAAAGAAAGGCGCAGAAAAAGAAATCACATGGACGACTGAGAGTCGAATCCGCGGCGGCGCTAACAGATCAGCTTCACAGATCAGCTTCACACCACCAGGCTACCACAAATTTTTTTTTCTTTTAACATGGTATTCATTATAGTGAGGCAATTTGTCTCCACAGCCGAACATACCTTGTGTTACACTGCACCGCACTCTCGCGCTGTGTATTCCAGAGCGTCGTCTGCATAACTTTCCATCTGCTCCGTCAGGCAGCACGCGCGCTCATCGTCTCCTTCATAGCACAAATCCTTTGCGAACCGATTCGAATGTAGTAAACATCCTGTGAAGCTTACAAAATGCCGAAATTTGGCCCGGCCCACCCCTTAAATTTAGCCTTGGCCGACTTGGACCATAATCGATGTCCAATCGTAATTGAGCGTGGCCGACACGATGGTGAGGTCCAAATTTGGTCCAGGCCGTTGTCAAAATGATATCGATCGATCTTTGGGTATAGCCTTAGTTAAACAATTCCTAACTTTTCCTCTTTAAGTTATTCTATTTATTTAGTCAGGTACGTTATCAGCGTAAAGCGCAGTACTTCCGCGGCTCTGTTAAACATTTGTACATATATGTGCTCAATAAAAACACGCATTCAACGTATGAGTAACCGTTTTAAATTCGCAAAACTTTGGAGCGAGGTGTGGTGATCGTAGGTAGAGCCCGATATATGATTCAAATAAGACGCCTGGCGAATTTCTTTCTTCTAACATTTGGCTCTTGAATCAAACTTAGCAGATGCGCCCTCAGAATAAGCTACTCTGTAAATTACCGACTTTTAAAGAGGTTTAATATTTACAACAAGTAACTGAACATATCCGATAGCTGCTTGCATGAAAATAAGACTCGTGCACTAGCAACCATTTTCTTCTGAAGCTGAATTTCAGGGTAGAAATCGGGCTTAACATGATATTGGATTAATCCGTTCATGGTGCACGAAATGGATAAAGCAGTGTTTAAAACGAAAACACTGGGCTTTATAAAACGTTGGTGGGAGAGCCCAGTATATATATCCTCCGCAAGCAACCAGCAACAAATCAAATTCCTGAATATTTCTCTTGGTACTTCGCTGATGAAAAACTACGCATCACTACTTACACAATGTGGGTTCAGAGCGCTATTTTTGCACAGAGATATAAAAACTTTGTTACCGAAAAACTACCCCCATTTGGAGACACGTTTATATTGATAGCCTCCCGCGAGTGGGAAAAGAGTAAAAAAAATAGCAACAACACGATTTTTTTCGCCGGACGCTCGACCGTTGCAGAATTCACCGCTGTTATGCGGCAGACAGCAGACGCACACTACGTCTCTTGCGGGAAGCTAAAAGTATGATCTGCTTCGACGCCTATCACAACTGGCCTAAACTAATTGCCGTCATCTTGTGTTTTTACAGCCTGGTGGCTCCACGACAAATGCTTTCAAGCAAGGTCATTCCGACGCGCTTCAGAGTATTAAAGAAGGTCATCGCACAGTTTGAGGCACCTAAGGCTGTCTTCTGTTGAGGCGACTGTGAAAGATAAGCGGGCGTCTGATTAGCTTCTATGTTTTCATATGCTATGAAGAAGCGAGGTTCAGTAATAGCCATAAAGCATCTCGTCTATCTACTAGTACACTTTCAAGTGGACGTCTTGAACAGCGAAAAGAGGGATCAAGAAAAAAAAAACATTGAGCATCTAGGGTTGGAGCTGCTAAGTGGTTTTTAAATTGTACTGCTGTGCGTATGTTACAGTTCCGAAGCTGGCGTTGGTCCTGGCAATTAGCGGTGTTTTTTACAAAGAAAGATTTATAGTTCCTGCGTAAGAGCTTTAGGGCACGGTCGATAAACTTGAAAAAGCTCACTAATTGCAGAATTGCTCTTTCGTACCACCGTATTCAAAAAGATAACATAAGGAACCTCCCAGCTCGTCGATAAGAAAGGCTAATAACAGAAAGTTGCTGACTCCTGACTTCAGTGGAAGAAATGCGTTGAGCTGCTTGGAGGTAATGTGTAGCGGCTTGTGACAACAAATATCTTATTTTTAAATGGAAGGAGATACCCTTGTCTTGTTAAGGCTGACATTTCGTTGCATTGTTTTTGGATGCATGATGGAATACCAGGACAGTAGATTTTAATACAGATGTATGCCTCCTTTTTTGCTGTCAGCATGGGAAGCTAAAATAATCTGTGCAGTGCTTAAATTTGCACTGGTCTAAAAATTTAACAGCGATCGTTTAAAACTAAAATTGCCCGTGAGTTAACACTTGTACTGGGGAGTTTCCGCGAAATATATTTGTCCTCGTTGTCGTAGGTCTATGCCTACGAGTTTCTGCACCCTTTTAAGAGGAGGAAGCAAACCTGGTTTTGGCTCATTAAATCGGTTACTAAAATTAACGTAAAAACATTTGGCCCGCAGCCAAATTTCTTCATGTTACTTGGAGTAACCGATAGCATTTAAGCACTGGAGTATGCAGGAAGTACCGCCTACAATTCGGAAAAAAGCTGCTTCACACAGTCGTATGCGGACTGAGGCCACAACATGCCACTTTCATCTGAGCAGAGTATCAATGCTTATTCCTCAATGAGGCACTTTACTTTAAATATAAAAAATGGAGATGTGTCTGTCTTCGGTGACCAGACGATACTTGCAACACCAAGTCGCAGAGCTGAGTCTCCTCCTTGCGCCGCCACGGTGGCTCAGTGGTTATGGCGCTCGGCTGCTGGCCCGAAAGACACAGGCTTGATACCGGTCGCGGCGGTCGAATTTCGATGGAGGCGAAATTCTAGAGGCCCGTGTACTGTGCGATGTCAACGCACGGTAAAGAACCCAGGTGGTCGAAATTATCCGCAGCCCTCCACTACGGTGGCCCTGATAGCCTGAGTCGCTTTGTGACATTAAATCCCCGTAAACCAAACCAAATCCCCTTGCCGCGGGTTTCTTTCCAATGAAAATTGATTGCAATTAGAAGATCCGTACGAAAAATTGTTTTTAGCGCAACAAGTGACTGTTGTGGTGTTCAACAATGAGAGTTGTTTAAACGCATGTAAAACAAGCAGCTCTAACATACGCCTAGAGGAAGGAAGTGACACATTCACAAGGAGCCGGTATCAGACTGCTTTGCTATCAGTGTTTTCGTGCAGGCGCGGCTGTAAATTATAACTCAACTGATGGACAGGTGGTGTCCAATTCACAATACATCAATATACTTACACAATTACGCTTATCTAGACGGAAACAATCGACAGTTTAAGCCCTGGCAGAGGTTCTGGAGCTATGTAGTCTGGTAGGGCATTTGCCGCAGAAAAATTTTCGTGGCGATAATACAGGAATAAAGGAGACAGAAAGTGAAAAAAATTTAATTTCAACGCAACATTAAGAGTTGAAGATGCCCTGGGTCAAGGTCAGCAATGTAAATTGGTATTTCAGCTGGTATGAGGCAAGCAAAGGCCGCCACGCTGGGGGAGAAGGGTACAGAATGAGAGGACTGAATGGAAACGAGGAACGAGAGAATGAAAAGTGTAAGTTAGCATAGGGTTGGGCTGAAGTGGGGCATGTGCGTGAATGCCGGAAACAGTAGAAAAAGGACAAACAGTAGCAAGGTCTGTATTTAGTTCCATGCGTCGAACAATGCAAGGTTGCGAAGCTTACGTTGCTTCTTCATAAATTATGCGTATCAGACGCTGTGCACATACCTGTGTAGGTAACCGACGTGCTGCTTTTATAATATTCTAAGGGTAGCATTCATGTCTTTGTTTGAGTCTAATTTAGCATTATTGATGCTGAACTAAGAGTTTTGCTCTTACAAACGCCAATAATGAACTTTTAGATGCAAAGGAGATCTGGGAACGCCTATTGTAGTTATCTATATATTTGTTCATTTTTTTAGCTTAATGGCACGTGCTCATATATATTTCTGGGGACCAGGGCAAACAGTACAACGACCTAACACCAATGAAAATTATACAAGGATAAAATATTTATACTTCAGAGGAGAGCAATAAAAGTGACAAATTCGTGAAACAACATATAAACGCAAAGAAACAGGAGGTAGACACGAGCTTATTATATTATGCACTACGGTGTTGAAATTTAACCTGTGATGTTTGCACGTGAAAGCTGAAAGTAAAATATTCCTGCCGTTACTTGCATGAATCAATGTGTGTAAACGACTGAGTTTCTTACTGGTGGTTAAGTGTTGCTTTTTACACATTAAATTTAAAGTGGTCTGCCTTTGAGCTAAACTAGCTGTTTTGAGAGTTGGACAAAGTGAACGAACTAAACGATTCTGCACAGCGTCATGCATTTCGATATTATTGCGTCGCACGGATACCAAATAGATGATCCGTATTCGTGCTGTGGACTTACGTAAGTCGTACCTACCAGTAGCTTTAAGGATGATGGTGTGCAGAAGGAGGTTCTTCTCAGATATCATAATATTGTGAGCCACCGCTTGCACAGGCGTCTTTTATTTGGGAACAGCCGGGCACACAGCGCGCGCTCCCCCGAGCCCAGGCAAGCGACGATGATGATGAAGGGGATATACAGATGAAAGAGGTGAAAGTTCGCGCAAAGCTCTCACACAAATAGTGCCATTTTGTGAGGTCAACAACAACAACAACAAATAGTTCCCCGGCAGGAAAGCGGCCATCCTGGCCGTGGATTAAATAGAAGAGGGTGACGGGTGTAGAGTTTCATCCGCGATACATGAACCACTTCTTGAGAGCGACGACGGCGGTCGATGACGGGGTGCGAGGGAACAACGGCGTAGTTGACCGGAGATGTTTGCTGGACGACAAGATAAGGTCCAATAATGCGCTGGAGAAACTTTGCGCACAGTCCAGGCATGCGGACGGGTGTCCAGAGGAGGACCTCATCTCCGGGTCGGAAGGAGACCGTACGGTGCTGCAGGTCATAGCGGTGTTTGCGGTCTTGCTGAGTGGCTAGGTGCTGACGCGGGCGAGGTGGCGACAATATGCCATCCGAGAAGCGAACTCTTCGCCCAGAGACGCAGACGGAGATGCGGGAGCAGAAAAGAAGGCGGTATCGAACAATGAGGATGGAACACGGCCATAAACCAAGAAGAAAGGGCTGTAGCTAGTGGTGCGTTGAACTGTGGAATTGTAGGCAAAGGTGACAAAGGGCAAAATGTTGCCCCAGTTCTTATGGTCAGGCCGAATTTACATAGATATGTCAGACAGGGTATGGTGAAAGCGCTCGATGAGACCGTTGGTTTGAGGATGTTAGCTAGAACATGTCTTGTGGACAGTGTTGTTGGCGCGGAGGACCTCTTCAAGCACATGGGACAAAAATGTCTTCCAACGGTAGCTGATCAGGACACGAGGAGCACCATGGCGCAACACAATCGCATGCAAGAAAAAGTCGGCGACTTCAGAAGCGGCACCGGAGTGAAGCGGGGCTGTTTCAGCATACCGCGTCAGTTGTTGGTCAATGGCGGTGACAACCCAACGGTGGCCAGCTGGCGTAAGCGGAAAGGGACCAAACAAGTCGATGGCGACGGGGTCGAAAGGCACGGATGGGCAAGGAAGATGCTGTAGGAGGCCGGCAGGAACGGATGGTGACCGCTTGCGACGCTGGAAAGATACACAGGAGGATATGTATTTGGCGACGCTAGTAGAGAGCCCAGGCCAGAAGTATCGGCTCTTGATACGGTCATAGGTCTTCAGGTGACCGAAATGACCGGCAGAGGCGTCGTCGTGGTAAGCCTGCAAAACTTGAAGACGAAGGGAGCGAGGCACAACGGGAACCCCCGGTGACCCGTAGGGTGGCAGGTGTAGCGGTAGAGTGTGCCGTGCTGAAATCTGAACTGGCGAAGCTGGCGGCGCGAGCGACTGTTGGGTGCCGCTGATTGGCCTCGGAGACGATCGATGATAGTGCGGCAGTATGGATCAGCCAGCTGATGGGAGGGCAAATCGGCGTGGACGGCGACTGGTGCAACCACAATGGGTACACAATCCAGAGGGAGGTCGGACGCCTGAGGTGAAGGGCACGTTGTTGAGGGGGCCGCAGCGTGAGAAGTTTTCTGCTTAAATGATAAGTAGTTAATATACTTTATTTACGGGTTTTTGTTATACTAACAACAAGGTAACAGTGTGAAGTGACATTTTCTAAAGCAATGTTGACGAGGTAGTGGGCTAAGCTGTGCCAATACTAGAAATTCGCATTGCCGCGCATATACTTGTGTTCAGCTTTATGTACCATAGACTACACCAGAAATAAACAAATTTGAGAAAAAACAGTAGCAGATAAGTCATTAATATAATCGAGAATTAATAATGTACCAGGAACGGATCCTTTGGAAACTGTGGGGTTAACTGGCGTTGAAAGCAATTGAGTATCAATAGTAGCCACAACGAAAACTCGTTAGAAAGGCACAAGTCGAATAAAGTATGTGCGCGTTGATATTTAGCACGCTGATCTCGTTTAAGAACAAGATGTGCTGAACTTCCCAAACAGCTTTATCGAAGTCAAGAAAAATGCAGTCAGTGACAAACCATAAGTTCCTGTAAGTGCATGCGCCGTTAGTGATGGAGACTGGTTTAGTATCACAAGTAAGTGGATTATAGAATCAATTTTGAGAAAACCTGAACAATTATTGGGTTACAGATTGCTTACTAAATGCAAAAAACATGTTTCATTACTCTGCGCGACACTGATGGGAATGATATGGCCCTATATAAAAGAATTAAGTACATCTGCAAATATTTGCATGTTTTTCATTCGCATTGTATTGTTTTATTGATTTTGTCCATGTAAAAATTCATTAGGTGTGATTAAAGAGCACTAAAATTTTTTAAAAGAATTTTATGTTTCTGCCTTAAGAAGCACAAGCGGATATTTGGCTAAAGTTTTGACAATTGCTTTATTCCCGTACAGTGGAATATTGCTGGATTCATTCGACTGCGACTAGTAGTCCGAAAACTTGGATACGAACTAGAACTTGCTGAACATGATAATACTTGCAAAAATGTATTCTAAAACTTATGAGCACTTAAGTTATCTGGTACTGGTTCTCAATTTGGTTTTTAAAATGATATATTATGATTCCGCTCGCGTTACTTATGCTGCAGAAGCTCTTGGCTTCAGTTTTTAGTACACTTCAAGGGTCGAATGTTAGAAGGAGAACATAAACGTTTTTAGCGCCTTGATATAGATTTTATACTCTGCGAACCTACATCCTGGTTAATAGCATGACTATGGTTTATTAACAGATAGCCTTTACGAGAGCCTGCTTAACCATTTGCTTTGAAGCCTAAGGTTGTACTCATTATATCATCGACTGCTTTAGCTAATATTTTGTAGAGAACGGAGAGTAAACTGATTGGTCTGTAATATTTAAAGTCCTAATTGTCTCCTTTCGTATGGATTAACATGATGCTAGCGCTTCTCCAGGCTTTTTATATGCTCGAGGTCATATGGGATTGCGTATACAGGGTGTCTAGTTTTTCTAGCACCATATCCTCACAGTTCTTCAAAACATCTGCTGTCAGCTGATCCTCACCAGCTGCTTTTCCCCTTTGCGTTCCTCCCAAGGCTTCTTATAATTCCTTTCTTTTCTGAGGGGACGTCGTAGAGGTTTGCGCTACCCTCTCTGATTAACGTCCTGATTACAATGAGTACTGTATTAATTTGCGTAGAACTCTTCGGCTACTTTAATAATAATAATAATAATAATAATAATAATAATAATAATAATAATAATAATATATATTATTATTATTATTATTATTATTATTATTATTATTATTATTATTATTATTATTATTATTATTATTATTATTATTATTTTAGCGATACATCTGATTTTTGAATATGCCTTGTTTACTCTTGACCCCTTTTAGGCGACATTCCTTTCATAGAGCATGCTCGACTCTCTACATATTAAACTTATTTATGCCGGTTGCCTTGAGCATATTGACTAGCTTGGGTAGCTCGTCAAGTTATATTTTGTCTGTTGGTATAGAGGCTTTATTGCTCTCGCTTTTATTGGTCAGATCTGTCGCCTGCTGAAAGAGCTTGAAGCTATCCTTTCTATCCTACCGACTACTTCTACTGTGCGCTCTGTAATGAAAGCTGTAAAATTATCGTTCATTTTAAGAGAGTTTTATTCTCGTCGTCCTCACTTAAAGCCGAATAACTGCTCTGCAACGATATCTGGAATTCATCTACTTTGAACCTAATCGCTAACTTGTTAATGGACTTCAGCTTTACTACTTTCTTCCGTTCTCTCTACAAGTCCAGGCTCATTCGAGACCTTGCCATTCTGTGGTCGCTACTTTTCTAAGGACATCCACATCCTGTACGATGCCAGGGTGAGCGTATAGTATGAAGTCTATTATATTTTTAGTACCACCATGTTGCTTTTCCACGTCCGGTTAGTATAACCACGGGGCTTCTCCACGCCCAGTTAGTATGACTATAAGGCTTTTCCACGTCCAGTTCCTGTTGTTCCGTTTGCGGGGGAAGGTAATATGATCCGCAAATTATTTCTCTCTCTCAACTTCACTAATATTCTCGGCTGGTAGCCCAAAGCCTATTTCATAGTCGCCCACTGCATAGTTTTGAGCTTACTTCTTTCCTAACTCTGAACTGAAATAAGCCATCAGTAGAGTGTACTGTTTTATTTAAACTTTTCTCGCTGCCGATTCCATTTATTCATAGATTTCCACGATTTGGTCGCCATGGCTGGGTTTAGGTGCGTAGGCCTGTGCCCCTTTCAGTGCATTCTTCTTATTAGTCACAATTATGATTACTGACGCCTTCTTGTGCATACTGTAAAATTCGTGTATGTTGCTAGCTATATCCTCCATGATGAGCAATACTACACCTAGCACTCGTCAGGCAGGGACCCACGAGCTCTTCAGCGGTATTCACTGCCAGTTTACAGATGCTATTCAGAGGCCTGGATAGAGAAGAGTTGAGGATAAGAGTCAATGAACAATACCCCAGTAATATGCGATTCGACGATGAAATTGCTTTGCTATGCCACTCAGAGGAAGAACTCCAAAGGATGATCATTGACTTCGAGAGGCAAAGAAGAGACGGTGGCTCTAAAACTTATTGTACAGAAAACTAAGGTGATGTTCAACAGTATCGGAAGAGGAGCTGTTTACAATCCGGGTCATGAGAGTGAAAAGAAAAAAATGTCGTAAGCTTTTGCATGCTTAGGTGAAAAGAGAATATGGTGCGCTAGCAGTTTTGTTTCACTTTGGTTTCGCTTCGAGGCTTGGTTTTAAAGGTGAAGCAGGCTTCAAAGAATGCTCGGCGATATTGGACTCATGCTCCGCCTTTACCATATGATGCGATAGTGCTAACTGTTTAATGCCGAAATATGAGGACCTGGCCATCTCTACTTTGCATTCCTAGATCATTGGGAGTCCTTATATCAATCCTGGCACAGTAGTGAAGCGATGAAGTGATGCGCCACAGCCCTGCGATGGAAGAAGCGGCCACTGAGAGCATTTTATGACCTAGGTTGCTCTTCCCGAGCAGCCTCAAGGTTTTGCGTCAGGCCGACAAATATCTGCGAAATCGGGGATTGCGGGTATTAGTGCTGGCGCACTAATAACTAGAAGAATGACGAGGGGGAGCTCAATGGCAGGTTGTCTCACATCGTAAATAGGAGTTCACCAATAACCCTCAAGAGAAAAGTGTTCAACAGCTCCATCTAACCGGTACTCACCTAAGGGGCATTGACTTGGAGGCTAAAGAAAAGGATTCAGCTTAAATTGAAGACAAAGCAGAAAGCTATGGAAAAGAAAATGATAGGTTTAACGTTAAAAGACCGGAAGAGGGCAGATTGGGTGAGGAAACGACACGGGTTAATGACATCCTAGTTGAAGTCGAAGGGAATGAGAATGAGAACTTCCGACTGAAGTTGTCGGCTTCTAATAGTATTACCATAATCGAAAACAGGTAGAAATTGGACAGGCAAAAAGTACATACCCAAAGTATCGTTTCTTTAGTTTCGTTCTACATTAGTAATAAAATATTTCACACATAATCTGTGATTTGAAATGGCATTTATACTTCTCAAAGCGCGTGGTGGCACCCCACGTTTTAACATTATTTTTGATGTGTACTGCAGCAGCGATTTACCTCTTTCTTACAAATCTTACAGATGAGATTGCCGCTTCGAGAGAACACTGAAGGCCTCGGGAGAAGCCATTTCTGCTTGTATCAGAAAAGTGACAATAACAGCCAGACGCACTTGTCTGCCGCTTCGTTGTTGACCTTGTGTTTCGTCTCAGATCCGGGAGCATGTGAGTTTTTCTCATTTATCAAGCTTCTCTGGGAGGGAAAGGTGCACCACAGAGTCAAACAAGAATTGTAGGCGGCCTTATGACTGCATGTGGCGCGTCAGAATAAGTCATCTTTCGAGAAAAATCAAATCCAATTCACCGAACATGCAAAATGGCTTTGCGATTACTTTTTCCAAGAGAAGACAATACCGGGAGCTCCCGAAGACAGTTTACTAATTCGTAGACAAAATTGCGATTAGGTCGGGAATAAGTTTTTGTCAGCACTGTATAATGGCTATGGCTTTTGGTAAGTTGTTGGCTGCGGAGAGGCTGATGAATTGTTTTTTGAAACAACCAAAAAAATGCTTTTTGAGAACAGCACCTCGAAAAAATTGATTGCTTTCTTCTGCACAGAACTGAAAAAAAGCACATGAGCTACGCAGCAGGCCCAGTGGAAATGCATCGTCCAGTGCTGACGCATTCGTGACCTCTTGCAGTGCTTACGACGCCAGTGCCTACGACGGCGGTATATTTCCCTGCGCTGTCATACTACAGCATGCAAGACCTTTCGATTTTTTGCTCGGGATCAGAAAAAAACGGCAGTCGTCGTGAACTGAGCGGCCGTAAGCTTTAAAACGATGAAGCAAAATAAAGTGCATGCCGTGGTAAAGCAGCGATGACGCTTCGATTTTGACCCCGTGAGCATTGTGCGCGCCACTAGGTGTTGTCACGTCTGCACAGGAACTCCTGCTACCTCTGACGTGCTGTTTCGATCCTGTGCATGAAAAGCAGGATGAGCACTGTTTTTTTTTTGTTTCGAAAACTTTTAATTAACGGCCATCTAAACGCCTACGAAGTCGGTATTATCGTTCGAAAAAAATCGGGTCGAAAAAATTAACAGGTCGAAAAAAATCAACTCATGGTTCGCTTATCACATCGCGGTCAGAGAATATTGTTTTGCGCTATGCTCCTAAATGATAATTAATGAGATATTTTGTATTTCTCTCTAAAACTCAACTCAAGCCCCTACTGTGGCGTCTTTCAGCCATTCTGTAAAATACTTGCTTTGCCTGCCACAATTGATACTGAACATTCATGTGTATTATCTTCTCAGGGTGTCCCCAATCTTAAAGTAGGGCCGGAATTTTTAAAATCCGCTTTTTACACTAACAGGTTTTTAAGCCTAGTTCTCAAGGCAATCAAGGCTAAATATATTTGGCTGTTTCAAGTAACTGGCAGTAAAGTCAGACATTGTATTTGCTATGTACAGAAGTGAAGTATATGCTTGATTCCACCTTGAATTTATTTTACACGAATATTGGCTTTAGGTTTGGCTCATAATATGAAGTTAATACGACCAACACTGAAAGTATTATTTGGCCCTAGTGGCTCTTTCGAACCGGTCGACCTAAGTTATTCTTCGTATGGAAATTATGGCCGTGTTCCAGTAATTTTTTACATAATGGAACCTTTTTTACCACAGCTCGTTGAATACACGTTCCCCAAACGATTATATACGAAAACGCTAACCTCAACTCCTTCAAGTCTATACAAAGATATCTGCCACAACAATTCTTTTGTTGAGTAAGTGAGTAATACCTTTATAGAGTGTCCGGCAGGGCTTAGCACGACCGGGCCTAGGTCTCCCAAGGGGAGACGTCGAGATCATGTCTCACCGCCCTGATGGGGGCCTGCTAGACGGCCGAGAATTGGTCGTTGAGGTTGGAGCTGCTAAAAGCGGCGGAACACCTCAACGTGTGGGTTTTGGGATTAAAACCGGTTAGGTGTGCCTTACACTCCCAGAGTATGTGTTTATGTGTGGCAGCGTCTGTCTTGCAGAGATTGCAAGTGTTGGTGTTATTTCGGAGCATATACTGTTGTATTGCAGCGGGTTCGGGTACGTGTTTGTTTGTAATCGCCTCCAGGCGACTTCCTGAACTCTGCATAATTTGTTGCTAGGCGGAGAAAAGGTTCGGCGGGCCAGGTAGAAGGCTTTGGTTAATTCATTGAAGCTCGTCAGCCTATCTGTTTCCCCGTCTTCACCATGGCTCTCTTTGGCTCGGTTTGCGAGCCCGCATGTGACGGAGCGAGCGACCTTGTTTAGGTTAGTGATATGCGGAGAGAGGTCCCCATGTGTGCAGAGAACCAAGCTAGCTCGACCTTGTCCTGTGAGCGTTTCAGGTTCTTGGTTACTGGGCCTCTTGGCGTAATTCTTTATGGCTGTGCGCGATACGCTAACAGTGACCTCGCAATCGTGATCAATTATGGCGAGTGCGATGGCTAATTCCTCAGCCACTTCGGCGTGCGGGCACTTTACACTGATGCAGTAGGTAAGCGTTCCGGCAGTGTGGACGACCGCAGCGGCGTATCTTCAACCTTCTTGATATTCGCCAGCGTCCACGAAGCGCACTTCCCCCGGTTTACGCTAGGCTCGAAGCAGGGCCGCGGCTCTGGCCTGTCTTCCGCCTTGATTATACGTTGGATGTACGTTACGTGGGACTGGAGTGAATTGGATGCCGTCCCTGACGTTCCGCAGGACCCTTTCCTTGTCGCCATGCTGACAGTGGTAGGCGATGCCAAGCCGCTTGAGTTTTTGTCGTCCAGCTTCAGTGGTCGTCAGTCTTTCTAGTTGGAATATGTGCTGCGCCTCTGCAAGTTCCTCCAGCGTGTAATGGATTCCCAGTTGTAGCAGCAGCTCTGTGCTGGTCCAGTCTGGCAGCCCGAGCGCCGGCTTGTATGCCCTACATATAATCACGTCTGTTTTGTTCTTCGCCTTGGACAAGTTGTGAAAAGAGGCCACGAATGTTATGTGACATATAACGAAACTAAATGAGTTACATTAAGTGCTCCAATAATGTGCACTATTAAGACACTCTCGCAACGAAAAAAGGTTTGCAAACTAAAAGCCTAATGCCCCACCTATTATGGCAACTAACTGAAATGATTGCACAGTGAAGATGAAATCAGAACGCTAATTTGTGCGGACTGATAAACCTTTTTCAATGCACGCAATTTCCTAAAAATCAGAAACATGAAAGCGTTCTCAGTAAAGTATAGATTTTTCTTCTAGGTAATAAAGTTGCTGTATATCCATTTTCTTGTTTTGATGCAAATATGCTGCGCAGATTCTTAATATCACTGGAACGATGAAAACCTGCAAAACGCCGTCCTCTGTGCCGCGACCTCGCTAGCGGTCGGCGAACAACATGAAGGTGCACATGCGTCGTTATCTTTCACATGTCCTTCCCTCCAGTAAATCGCAAAAAGTGTGGTCGTCAATACTATCGGCTACTTAGACGAGTGAAGACAGCACCACGTTCGTGTTATCGTCACTTCTCACGCCTAATGAGACTGTACCAACTTAGTTGCTCTGGAAGTGGCCTCTTTGGAGTGCGGCCTGGGCGGAGCTTAGCAATAGTTAGCTCTGCTACGGAACGTTCTGAGCGCGGTCACTTTTGCTGATGAGCTGAAGTTGCCGCTATCAGCTATCTTCAACCCCCCTCTCGAGAGCCATGAAAACCTCCAAGAGACTGGGATTCGCTTATTTGGGTGGTACGGCACGGACCTTGTATAAGCAATACAGAGCTCTGCTGCCAAAATTTTCGCCTGGAAAATTAGGCTAAGGTTGATATGATTGTATTTAACTTGACATGGAAAGTTTTATGAGGGGAGTTGTGGATCGTAAATGGCTACACCGTGGGCGTCGTAGTGCATGTCAAGCTCAAACTACTTCATTCAGTTGCCACACACACACAAAAAAAAACATTTGTAGCCTAGGTGAGCCTGAAGCATCAGACCCTTGAAAGTTAAGGAGGGGCTGCTGTGAAGAATGGGGCTCCTGTGGTGAATTTTCTGCGGCGAACCTGATGAACTTTGAAGTGGGCGCTCACATTAGAACTATCGCTCGGATGCAGCTGAACAGTTGTCGATATTTTTCTTCACTGTGCAAAGCCGTAGATCTTCGCGCTCTTGTCTCATCTCACTGTCTTGTCTTCCTAGTGTGGTGTCTGTTTTGCGCTTCGTCTTTTTATGAAACCATGCACCAACTAGCCCCTCAGCGTGTATTACGAGAGCTTTATTCTTTTACAAATGTTTGCATTGCCTACCCCATTAACGCATTGAGATAAAGCATCACGCCTGAATAGTCAGTCAAACATACTGGCATGGGCTAAATATTTTGGGTTCACAAAACGCAGGCTGACTACTCCCAACATGACGACGGAGCTCTTGGTGCTGTATAGTTTTTGCATGCGTCCACTGAGTGTTTCCTCCAAAAATGACAGCCCTCCTCCACGACTGTCCAGTTCTTGTTTTACTAGCAGTTTGGCAACTCGAATTTTTCAGTGTCGAGCAGTTCTTTAGCAGCGCTTCCTGCTATCTGCTGCCCCAATTTGATGAAACATTCTTAAAGCCTTCAGAAGGAGATGTAATCCATGCACATTTCCGTGCTCACATGCTACCTTCAATTGCCTGTGACTGCCTGCTGAATAACAGTGCTGGTTGGCTTGCTGGATCTTATGTGTTGGAAATGTAGTATGCTGTCCAGATTTGCTTAGTCCTCATTGCATTTTCAATGTGCGTAAATTTGTTTGAAATATCATAGACTCATAATTGTACATTCCTCAGTGATCAGCTGATATACCTGGGACACTTATCTGATCCCATTTGTTTCATTGTCACGACAGTACTATTCGTGCACATTTTCCCAAACAACCGTAACAAAACTTATCTCTGTAAGGCGCTACACATTGTTGCATGATGGTTGGCTCTGCAATCGCGACATGGAGTTGTTTCTGAGAGTCCTGCAGTATCGATGCGACTGTCGACCTGTTGAGGCTGAGACCATATATAATTTTAACCCATTTTCGTCACTGCTTGGATCGGCTGAAACTGATGTGACCGCTTGTATTCACAGATTCCACCATTTGCACAGCAGCCAAGTTCTGTTTCTGCCCGCTATGCACGCCTCAAAACCAAGCTTAGCGTTTTTCTTGTTGCAGTGTGTTATGCTTAGCCTTAGAGTTTTGGCTGTAGAAAATCATCTCTGAGGTTAAAAGGTTCTGATGTAAGGAAGCGGCCCTGTTAATTTAATTTAGAGCAGCTTTATTCATTTTATGCACAGAGTAATGTGCACCAGGTAGTCAGTAGACGAGCCCTGACCGTGATTTTTACATCAGAAAGAGAAGTGCTTCGGCAGTCAGAAAGTATGCGAGCAGGAGGAGTCAGTGTGCCTGGGAGTTCATGGGTTAACAAACTGTGTGCATGCAGTGCAGCGAACAGTACGTACTCGACAGTGCAACCAAGGTATATGCTTCAGTCTGCGTTTGGCTTGACCACTCAAATCCGGACATTTGTAACAGTCTTCGCAATCTCTATTATTGTCTTACTAGCAGAGTTGAGATTGTGTTGGCATTGCTGTGCAGATTAACCGAAGAAGAATACATTCGACAATGGTCTCTATGCATTTTCACCCTCACTGCCTGATGAGCGGCTTTCTGTGCTGACGAGGCGTTAATGCATTAAATAATTTAGTCCTCTGAAAAACTGCCCTTAATTCGAGTTCATATCAAAGTTGTCTATACTACCAAGACATGATTATATAAAAAATTATGATTAATTATTTATTCCCGCTTACGTCAGAAGTAATTAATTTTGTTTCCTAACTTTGTGACACAGTAGTAAATTTGTCTTTGCAAATTATGAAAACTGATTAGAAGAATTTCTTGTGTGGCACAGAATTTTGGTGGTTGAAGAAAGAAATAGTTGGCTTAATCTGACACCACTTTTAAGCAAAATAAGCTCTTACAAAATAAAATAAAACTACAAAATAAGCTCTGTAGAGGTGGGAATGCTACATTAGCAACACAGACGACGTGTAAGAACAAACACCATTGCACAAGGAAGCATTCCTAGCTCCGTGTCCTTGTCCCTTAGCGCAGTTTCAACATGCCGTCTTGCCTTCTATTTACCCGACACTGCACTAGAATCACGCTCTATGAAATTTAGAGAAGGAACAGAAGGAGAAGCGGCAGTGCGTACATGTATCTAGTGTATGCTGTGCAGAGAGTTTCCCGCCTCATCATAGCTTTTTCCTTGTATGCGTCGCACCAGTCGTCACCCAGCACCTGTGATAATAATAATAATTGGTTTTTTGGGGAAAGGAAATGGCGCAGTATCTGTCTCATATATCGTTGGACACCTGAACCGTGCCACAAGGGAAGGGACAAAGGAGGGAGTGAAAGAAGAAAGGAAGAGAGAGGTGCCGTAGTGGAGGGCTCCGGAATAATTTCGACCACCTGGGGATCTTTAACGTGCACTGACATCGCACAGCACACGGGCGCCTTAGCGTTTTTCCTCCATAAAAACGCAGCCGCCGCGGTCGGGTTCGAACCCGGGAACTCCGGATCAGTAGTCGAGCGCCCTAACCACTGAGCCACCGCGGCGGGTGCACCTGTGAGCATGGTCATGTGTTTAGGGTAATTCCCCAAGGTCGCGTATATTTGTAAGAGGGTAGTAATTTCTTATTGGCAGCCATCCAAGCGCAGCCATATGGCTACAAAGGAAAGCTGTGTAGCTTTCTCAGACACTTCACACTAAAAGAAAAAATTATTCCTAGACCGAGGTTCGAACCCGGGACCACGGCTTCACTGGAGCAGGTGCTCTACCAACTGAACTAACCGGGAGGGCATATTTATGATAGGGCGAGAGCGAATTGTTCGATAACTCGAAGTGGGAACAGTATTATGGTTTAGGGGAATTCCCCAAGGCGAAGAAGATTTCTAATAAGGCAGTAATTACTAATTAGCACCCACTCAAGATTAACCATACGGCTACAAAGGAAATCTGTACAGGTTCCACTGAAGCTTAGAAGTTAAAGGAAAATTTTTTCTGGCCTGAAGTTCGAACCCGAGACCAGCACTTCACCGGGGCAGTCGCTCTAACAACTAAGCTAACAGGGTCGGCTAGCTTATGGTAGGGTGAGCTTGAAGTCAGAAAGGTGGTGGTCCAAAATATTATGAGAATACCTCAACGTGGAGGTGATTTGTAATATGAGAGTAATTACTCATTAGCATCCACCCAAGTGCAGCCATGAGGCTACAAGGAAAACTGCAAAGCTTTCTGTTGTAGCAATATGGATGCGCTCGGAGGCTAATGGGTAATTACACCCTTATTTATACATTACGAACTGATCAAGCTTCTACCTGGCACACAGTATCAAAGCTAAGAACTCTAGTGTTCTCATTTAGGATGGCTGATGCATAATAAATATTAAAATAAACTTATCTATGAAGTGCATAGTCGCTCGCTCACTTCGGTTAACGAATACTATGTTGTCTCATACATTGCTCTCTTCCGACGATAGCAATGTCCCCGTAGTTAGACCAAAAATATAGCCTCGTCGCTTACTTTTGGTTTACGGGCCTCGCCGCCAGCCTGCGGTGACGGCGGCTCTCGGTCGCGCACCAGCCGCGTATTGACCGGCCGACCGAACGGAGACTTACGTGGCTTTTAGACACCGACTAATGCACTGCCGGACATTTTTTTTTCGTCTCAGACGTAGTCACACCATTATGAGGCTGATAAGCGTTCCCCTCGCTTATGTCCGAGCTGTTTTTTCCTCCGGCACAGAATAACTGTGCGCTCGTCACAGGCTTTTCGTTGTTTGTGCGAAGGGCCCTCTTGATAAGGCTGCGGTACATTTTAATTCTCGGCAGTTTTTTTCTTTTTCCGTGTGATGAGGGGTTAGGGAAGGGACCTTCTCTGCCTTCGGATATCACCGGTGATGTACCTCATAGGTTTTGTTTTCTTCCTCATTGTGCACTATTTTGTACAGGCTCGACATTGTTATTCATTTTATGTCATTCTTCAGCCCCAGAACCCCAAGCAGGAGTGGGACACAAAGAACAACTATTACAATGTTACACTAGAAATCAAACTGCAAGCAAACGAAAACACGAATTCGTCGAAAAGACTGCTAAGACAACACAAAACTGTACACGGTTGCTTTCAAGGTGAAGAAACTATACATAATAAATCGGCAAACTGTTCAAACAATGATTTTCTGCGGGAAAACCGAGTGCTGAAATGAACTGGTCTTGTCGAAGCATGGGGCGAAAATGTCTTGTCAAAGCATGAGGGTGAAAATGTCGGGTTTGTCTTCTTCTTGAGAATTTATTCCAGGTTTCCGGTTAAATAATTAATATAAAAATTTAATAGAATAAATTTGCTGCAAGACTGAAGGGCTAGGATTAAATCCGATTGCATTTGTGATGAGACGGAAATAATTTGAGCGTACTGCGAAAATATCAATCTAACATCTATCCTTTGGATTTTCTCAAGTGCTTTTATGTTAGTGGTATAGGTGGGGTGAAAACAATGCACGCGCAATTCAATTTAAGTTTTATAAAGTTTCATGAGCGAGTCATTTAACCCGGATTGGTGCGCTTTTAAGGTGATGTCGCAATGAGCAGAATGTTCGCAAAGCAGAGGAAGAGGCATTATAAATGTGCGTTTGCCAGCTCTATATGCATGCAGATGTTAAATTGAAATATGTATATTCGTTTAACTCTGTAATTTGTCCTGAACACAGCAAAAGAGAATTTAAATGGATTAAGTTGTCTTGTAACGCGCAGGAAGGCCTTTCGTTTCTGAGTTCAATTCCATACCCCATCCGTTACTGCATGTGAGAATTATGTTAAGGGCCTTCTTTATTACTACCTGATCATAAGCTCACCAAACCTTATCAAAGATGGTGCAGTCATCTGCGTGCAAGCGAATCTATAGAGAACAGATTAATTGATCACAACGAAATATCGTTGTAGTATAAAAAAAATAACGACCGCAGCACACCACCCTGAAGTACAACAGATGTGACCGGAAGAGCGCAACAAACTTCTCCTCTAATAATTACGTAGAGGTAACGGTGTTTTAAATACGCTGATGCACAGGTAATAAAAAAATCAGGCAGTTCTCTCAATCGAAGTTTCTCAACTTTTCATATTAATGGTATACAAAGTCGAAACCTTGGCGGTAGTCCAAAAATATGCTTACCTGGCCGACCCTATCCAAGCCGGAAGGAAGTGAAATACGGTAACCAAGTAACTGTTGAAAAGCCTTTCCTAAAACCATGCTAGTGTTGTGACAAGATGTAATTTCCTGAACAAATTTTGAAATGAGTTTAACCATGATATATTCCACGGACGTGTATGAAGGACTTAATATAGATATGGGGTTGTACATTGATAAAATAGTGGATGACATTTCTTCAGGACAGGAACAACAAGGGCCGTCATCCAATCGTCAGGTATGAATACAGATATAAAGGAAGCTTGAAGTATTACAAGAAATTTGCTGAATGCTTCTGCGAAACGCCGAAGGAATGTGCCTGGTTTGACTCATGTCTCGCTGAAGATTTAACTTTTGGTCTAGCCAGCATGCTTGACACGCCTTCATGTGAAATAAAATGTCACGTTCCGGAAATGCGAGATAAATATAGAAGGTAAAGGTGCAGAAGGCGTGCAGAAAACGCTATAGAAATAATGATGAAACTACTCGTCACAATCTTGCGATCAAGTATTACTGCACCGTTATTATGTACTTCTTCCATGTGCCTTTTTGTTTCGCTGGCGGCGGCGGCGGCAGCGGCAGAGAACTCGGGAAACATAGAATATAAGTAATCTGAATGAAAACATGAACAGCACGCACAAAATCCTCCATTGTTTTAACCACTGGAATATTTTTATACATTTGGGAGCTAGTGCAAAGCTAACAGATACCGGATAGAACGAGATGAGGTGTCTACTATTGTAGGTTCACTTACAATCTGAGCGAGATTATTGACACATTAGTTAATGGTTGGATATTGGCTAGATTGGTTATTGGTTATTGGCGAGATTATTGGAACATAGTATTGGCATCACTGGCTGAATCGACACCTGGCAAGCGGTTCCAGTTAAGGCTTGGAAGGTTGAATTCCCTAATCAAAACCACTTTATATTTACTGTAATGTGTCATGTGATTCCTTTAGCTTAAAGGGACAGTGAGGAGAACTATATGAAATTTTTTATAGGAAAACCTGATAGTTCGGAATTTCATGTCTTTGTTGCCGTTGTTCGGGAACGAAAGAAGCATTAATTTAAAATAAATTTGGATTCGGAGGTGAAAAAGTTTTTCCCGCCACTCCAATTCAAACTTGGAGCTCTCATATGACGTCAAAGGACGGAGTTACGTGAAACGTGACGTAGACGCAGACTCCGTGATTTCTGACAGCTGGCGGGGCGTTCTAGAAGCAGCCGAATTGAAAGCTACCGCAGGCCGCATCTCGAAGGGATCTATCGGGGGCAGTGGCGTAGCCAGAAATTTTCTTCGGAGGGGGGGGGGGGGGGGGCGCTCATGTTGCAGAACGGCCTCCTCATGAAATTTGTGAAGTAATCGAACGCAAGAATAATAACTATTGCCATTGACAATGCCATTGTGTATTTGATAGCGCTACGGACTGTATACACGAGTGAAATATGTAATCTTTAAAGAAAAGGATGTATTCGTATGTGTCAAAAATCGTGGCAGACATAACTGATAACAATGGTTCCACGTTTTTGCGTATTTAATTAGTAAAGGAAATATCACACGAAGTCTAAAACTATATCAGACCGAAACCAGCAAAGCAGTGCATTGCGCTGATGTGAAAAACGTAAAGGACATGAAATGAGCAAGCAAGGACAAACACTTTAATGAATCTTTCTCGTTCAAGAACCTTTAGATTTTTGTACATATTCAACGGCCAGGGAAAAATCTCAATGATGCTGTCATCCGTTCCAGTGTACTGCACAGCAGCAGCAGCTCTCACCGGTCATGTATTGCGAGTAATTGCACCTAAATTTTATTCGCAACAGCGAGCACATGTATAAACGAGGAGTTCTGCAAAATATACATTAGAAGTGCGAAGATAAAATGGAGTATTAGAAATGCGAAGATACAACTTGATAAAGGACAAGAAAGTGTCACTGGAAACAAAGTCACTCTATGTATGCGCAAAACCTAGCAACAAGATATTTAAATACAAATATGATTCAAATAAATCTACGTAAAGAAGGCAAAGTCACTGTATACAATGCGTCAAAGAGGGCAAATAAACATCTTGCGCAGTCGCAGATAGTAAACTTAACACGCGGAAAGACAGACCATCCAGGCAAGAACAAAACTATGATAGCAGAAGTCGCGTTATGTGCTTGGGCCATGATAAGGTCGCGACAGCACCATATGGTATTTATGTTCATTGGGTGTAAGGAACACTCTCAAGGTTCGCTTACACCCAATGAACATAAATACCCACGAGAGCAGCAGATTGAACAGCCGTCGCCGTAGCTCAGTTGGTGAGAGCTCCGGACGCGATATTCGGAGTCGTGGGTTCGGATCCCACCGGCGGCATGGTTGTTTTTTCTGCTGCTTTATAAGTAATTTTCTTTAAGCGATTTATTAATCTAAGTACTTTAATATCCCACTGATAAGAACAACACATAAAAAAAGTAAAACATTCCCCTACGCACCTTTGTTTCGGTGACTGTTGGCTCCCTTCATAGGTTTGTCAAACGGGCCCCTCATTCCCTTTAACTTATCTGCTAATAACTTAACGAGGGTCTCGGTTCTGGCAGTCTTGATGCCATAGGTAGCTTAGGAGGGCTCTCGCAGAGTTCCCGCCCTCGCCGTTAGATGACGTTCCACGTCACGCTCGCGGTATTACAGGACGTGCTACGTCCGCCGCTATGGTCGAGGGTGGCGCTGGTGAACACTCTCAAGGTTCGCTTACACGCTAAACATAAATACCCACGAAAGCAGCCGATTGGACAGCCGTCGCCGTAGCTCAGTTGGTAAGAGCACCGGACGCGATATTCGGTGGTCGTGGGTTCGGACCCCACCGGCGGCATGGTTGTTTTTTCTGCTGCTTGATAAGTAATTTTCTTTAAAACTAAGTGATTGAAAATAGATACTTAAAAAAATAGAAAGATTCCCCTATGCACCTTGGTTTCGGTGACTGTTGGCGTCCTTATATATATATATATATATATATATATATATATATATATATATATATATATATATATATATATATATATATATATATATATATATTGTTACGACCAAGGGTTTATGCAGACCACGGCGGGCGACTGAAACCATCTGGGTCCACTTGCCGAGCACGAGACGCAACCACCTCGTTCTTCTCTTCTGCGCACTCAGCGATGCCGACCAAGATGCCGACCAAAGAGAATAGGCATCACCTCTTCACTGGCGTTCCAATATCTTCCAGTACTTTTGCTAAATGCACATCTACAGTCCGATTACGAAATGCCTGCATGATTGCTGAGGTTTCTACTGAGTCAAATGCTTTCTCGTAATCTATGAAGGCTACATATAATGCTTAGTTATATTCTGCGCATTTCTATATCACCTGATTGATAGTGTGAATATGGTCAATTGTTGGGTAGCCTTGATGAAAACCTGCCTGTTAATTTGGTTAATTGACGCCAATTGTTATCTTGAATCTATTTTGAATCAAGTGCAATGTGATAAAGTTTGCTTTTTTGGCCTTATACAATGTTATATAATTTTCACTGATGCGCGAGCTACTTTTTTCTGATGTCGAATGCTTCAATAAGTTTCCTGGCTATTATATTCTTACTTCAGGCAAGAAATCGCATGCCAGAAAAGCATGGCTCACAAGAGTGTAGAGGATATGTTCTGACACTCTTTATTTTGTAAATGTTTTGTTCATGTTTCCTGAGGTTTACTCACTTATACAGTGCCCGGTTTATTCTATGTAAAAAAAACACTTGAGACCGTGAATTCATATAGGACCCCTACGGTGCACCTCATGAAAAGTCACCCATGCTTGGTTCCGCATCCCATTTTATTCTTTTTCCTCTTTTTCTAAACGAAGAGCAAAGACCTCCGAGCTTCCCACGTCCTAAAAAACGAGCTGTACGCCATGCTTTCGCGCAAAGTTCTTCAAATTGTGGGGAAATTTGTGCACATATAGCACCACCGCTAGTCTCACCTCTAGTTGGTGGCCATCTGTCCCAGCCTTCATCGCTTTTCTGCATGAGGCTTTTAGCGACCCCCTTCACAAGTGAATGAGGGAACCCAGGTAAAGCCAGCCTGTCCAATTGGTTTTAAAAGCTCAACGACATCTTGTGAGTGCATGTCTCCCTGAGCAGAGATTGAAGGCAAAGTAAAGGAATAACTTTCTTACTAATTTCTAATGTGAACAGTTCAATGGCAGATGCCCCCCTCCCTTTTTTTCCTTTTTTTTAACACGTCGCATAACACCAGCACCACTCAATTCGCACAAAACTCAATGTTCAGATCTAAAAACTAAAAAGCTACCCTCATGCAGTTCACATGTAAAATACAAGCCATGTTTCTACATATTGATAAAAAACGCCCACAATTCCTAAAAATAATAGAAAAGTATTGATCTAAAATGAACAGTCTGCCGAATGAAACTAGAAATGAGGACAAAAAATGGGGACGAGTGAAAGGTTGGGGGAGGACGAAGGGGGTGGTTTAGTGGTTGTTAGGCCACTGGCATGAGTGTTGGTATGTGCCGCTCTGTGATCACACTATTAGGTGGAAAACGTAGTGTCAAGCGCTCTTGAATTGCCTAATCGTCTGCTGGAATTGTTTGAAAAGACACTAAAGGCTGTGTTCTAGTTGCTACCATCAGGTTATGAAAGTAATGAGCACACTTCGCAATGACAATATACCAGTGTTAACATACAGCACCTGTGTTGCTTACATATCACTTCTCGTCAAATAAACCAGCTTCAAGAAGCGTTGCGCATTCCCACGGTTACATGTGTCTTTTCCTGGTAGAGCCTTCATTGCCAGTTGTCCAATCGATTAGTTTTAAATTTTGGTTGTTGGAAAATGTGCAGCTGGTATCACTGATGGACATGACAACGACGTTTAAAACAAAAGTCTCTGCAGCGCGTCAAGTCACTGCCAAGTTACCGACATTGTAGCGATGTATGAATTGTTGATTTGCCTCATAATTCACTTTTTACAGAAAAAGCAAGATAGCAGAAGAATACGCACAGACGCTAGCATTATTAAAAAGGTTCATACAGGAATACTAAAAAAATAAAACCCTTAAAAATTGCAGACTGAGCTTACTTTCTGGTGCTTCCAAGGTGTTAACTTTGGTAGTTGTTGACAAAATCAAAGCGGTGTTTGTTACCTCAGCAAAAGAAGGATACAAGTTGAGATTTTACATTGAATATATGGGCCCGCCACAGCATAGAGTAAGAGAATTAGATGTAAATAATAAACAAAGACTTGCAAGAAAAACTTACGGGATGAAAATAAGCATATGAATTCCAAATAAGACATTACTTACATTACTTTAAAATACCAGCAAACATAGGTTGCCACAGAAAGTCCGACAAAAATCCAAATAAGGTAAAGGAGAAAAACAAAAAACCACGATCGATGCACAAGGTAAATCAGTGGTATTTGAAATGCTTCCTTTTTGGTGTTATGATTTATAGCAGCGAGATATGCAAATTATTTGAATAGGTATATCCTTGATCCGTTCAATGGCACAAATAATGGAGATGAATTAAAGGCGTTCCAATTCTTTTTTCCACTTCCAAGTCTTTTTCCCCATTCTTTTTCAATGGAGCAGCAATTTCATGGCTTTGCAAAGCTCGCTGTGTGGGCATCGGCCTGGTCTGCCTTGGATGGCCTGGACTGAACATTTTTTGCGTACGCTGGTCCAACTCTCAGTTCTCTGTGCTCCATGGCACCTCTAAACCTAGGATGCAAAAAACACAGTTTGATGACCTTGATTTGTAGGTCCTCTGCATACACTGTAATAGACAAATGCATTGGTCTCTCATTGATTGACTTTACACGCTTTTTTCCAAAGTCTGCGGAAACTAGAGCCCGACCAGTTCTGCTATGTAGGACCAATTAAAGCGACTCTTAACCAAATGCTCACCTTTACTTTGATGAAAACCGTAGTATTGCGTATTTTTTACAAGGGGAACACTGCTGGTAGTTTTATTAAAGGCTTTGAATCAGCGTTGGTTGCTTCCTATGCAGTTTTTCACGCAACCACAAACCACACAGGAGTATAATATGCAAATCCCAGCGACGTGCCAAATCGCCCTGTCTTCTATTGGGGGGGGGGGGGGGGACAAATGTGGTCCCATGCCTGACTTTTGCTGTCTTTATGTGCCACATGGGTGTGCCATCGCTTGTTACTGCCTGGTCTGTGTTGCCATTTGCATTAAAATGAAGAGCTGGCAGGAGTGTGCTAGAAGGTCAAGAAATATGACCCAAGACTTTAAGACACCGTTACCGTGTTCAAAAATTTTTATTTTGGTTTATGTGCTGAACTGCTCTGACATCATGAATAATATTGTGATTGTATCCTTAGGCAGGCTCATTGAGCCTTATAGCCTTCATATGCAAATGCGGTTGATATCAGGGCGTCACTAAAGCAACTCGTTGGCAGAAATAATTGGGACGATTAGCACTTAATTGCAGTGAAGTGCTTGGAAAGCGCTTTCCCAACACAAACAGACATGCATGACAGATATTTCTCAAGAAATAAATGACGCCTGTGCCTGACCTTGCATTTTTAGCTGTGATTGGGGAATCCCACTTACTATGAACTTCAGATACAATGAAATGCGAGCCCCGTGACCGTCAGTTATAAGTAGGCTTGACTTCACACAGCAGCTAGAGGAAGCCTAGCTGATAAGTCATCGCAGTGCTGGTGCTGTGACGCTCGTTACTTTTTTCGGGGCATAGAAATGGAATACTCACAGAACTGCTGTCGTCACGCTGCAGCGAAGGCTGTTGTCCACTTGTTATTGGAAGTATTGAGAGAACCGTGCCTTGGAATAGTTTGCGGTTCTTCCATGGAATCGTGAAATGGATCTGTCATGCAGTTTTCGGGGCTAAAATGCAGCGAACACACGTGCGCATACAGCGATACTGCCGTTCATCTTTCGTCGCGGCATAGCACGCAACCAAGTGCTCCCCGGTGGCTCAACTCTTGGCGTTATGGTACAGCTGCCCGCGGGCTCTGCTATTGCCCTGCTGCGATTCGGCACGGCTGTTAGGACAACCTATAGCGTAGCATTGCCTGATTTTTTGCTGTGCAGCAGCCTCCATCTGCGGTGTTAGTACGGCGCTGAGGGGTTGATCAAAATGAGACCGACGACGCAGTACGTCCGCGTACGCTGGATGTGAGAGCGGCGCACACGTAGACACGAGATAGCGCGCACTTCTCCGGCACAGGATAAACTGCGGTACAGACCAGAAATTGTTGCCGAGGCATAGGTTTGTGCCGTCTCTTAACGTTACACCTATCATTTTTCTTTCCATGGCTCGCTGCGTTGTCCTTAACTTACGCTGAACCCTTTTCGTTAGCCCCCACATTTCTGCCCCGTAGGTAATGGCAAAATACAGCTGTTGTACACTTTTCACTTGATGGACATAGGTAAACTGCTATTCATGATCTGAGAGAACCTGAGATATGAGCTCCATCCCATTCTTATCCTTCTAGTTATTTCTCTCTCATGATCCGGATCGGCATTCACTACCTACCCTAAGTAGACGTATTGTTTTACCACTTCCAGCACTTCGCTTCCAATTGTCAACTGCTGTTCCTTTGCTAGGCTGTGGAACATTGGTTTTCTTTTCTGCATGTTAATTTTTAGACCCACCTTTTTACTTTGCCTGTCTAAACCATCGATCATGCTTTGCAGTTCATCTCTTGAGTAACTCAGCAAGGCAATGTCATCAGCGGATCGCAGATTATTTAGGTGTTCTCGATTGACTCCTATCCCTCACTGTTCCCAATTCGGGCCTCGGAATACCTCCTGTAAACACGGGGTAAATAGCATTGGCGAGATCGTATCTCCTTGCCTGACGGCCTTCCTTATTGAAATTTTATTGCTGAATTTAAAGCGGGATATGGTAGCTGTGCAGTTTCTGTGGATATTTTCCAGTATTTTTACACAAGGCTCTTCTAAAGCCACATTCCGCAGTGCCTGTAATACAGCTGGGGGTTCCACAGTGTCGAATGCTTTTTCGTAATCAATGAAGGCTATATATAGGGGTTGGTTATATTCAGCGCATTTGTCTAACACTGATTGATAATGTGAATATCATCTGTTGTTGAATATCCTTTACGAAAGCCTGCCTGATCATTTGGTTGATTAAAGTCTAAAGTTGCCCTGACTATATTAACGATAACCTTAGTGAATACCTTGTAAGTAACGAACAGTAAGCTGATCGACCTGTAATTTTTCAAGTTGTTGGCGTCTCGATTCTTATGAATTAAGATAATGTTTGCGTTCTTCCAAGCTTCTGGTACGGCTGAGTTCATAAGGCACTGCGTATACAGGGTGGCTAGTTTTTCTAGCGCAATTTACCCTCACTCTTTCAACAGGTCTGCTGTTACCTGATCTTCATTAGCTGCTTTTCCTCTTTGCATTGCTTATAAGGCTTTCTTTACTTCCTCTTTCGTTACTGGCGGCATGATACATTGCTGTGCGCTACTGTCTCTCTCATTAACGCTCTGATTGCATTCATTACTGTATAGATTTGCGTAGAACTCTTCGGCTACTTCAACTATCTTATCTGTATTGCTAATGACATTGCCCTCCTTCTATCTTAACGCATACATCTGATTTTTACCCCTGCCTAGTTTCCTCTTCACCGCTTTCAGGCTACCTCTGTTCTTTAGAGCATGCTCGATCCTCTCCATATTGAGCTCCCTTATGTCGGCTACCTTGCGCTTATTTATTAACTTCGATAGCTCTGCTAGTTCTCTCCTGTCTGTAGGGCTAGACACCCTCATGCTTTGGCGTTTCTTAGTCAGATCTTTCGTCTCCTGAGATAGCTTGCCGGAAGCGGGCATAGTGGGTGAGAGAACAAACTCGGGTTAATGGCGTTCTAATCAAAATCAAGAGGGATAAATGGGCTTGGGCAAGGCAGGGGATGCAAAGGCAAGATAACCGCTGGTCCTTAAGGGTAACGGAGTGGATTCCAAGAGAAGACTAGCGTGGCAGGGGGCGGCAGAAGGTTAGGCGGACGGATGAAATTAAGTAGTGCGCAAGCATAGTGTAGGCGCAGCTTGCAAAGGGCCGGGTTAATTGGAGAGAAATGGGAGCGGCCTTTGCACTGCAGTGGGTGTAGTCAGGCTGATGACGATGATGATGAGGCTTGTTGGGGGAGCACGGTTAGGTTAGTTGCCGGCGGCTCCTTTCTCCCTTGCGCCGTGAGCAGCCGTTGCTAATTAAATGTAAGCCCAGTGCGGGGAGTCGCTAGGGGCGAGGACAAGATCGGCGCATCGCGCGCATTGGAGGCTGTGCGAGGCTTTGGGGACAACGAATTGTGATTCCTTGAATGGCGCCGTTACGCGGTGGTGCAGGCGGCGTCGAGGTGGTTTCCCACTGCTGGAAGGGCCAGCTTTTTTTGCCACAAAAAACGGAAGGGCGCTCAAGGGCGCTCGCGTTTAAATTTGGCGGCTTGAAAGTAAAGCCGATGCATGACGCCTAAACGGGCTCCACGCTTAACATTAAATCAGTGTACACGAAACCGTGCGCCCTGATGTTCCGGAGGTACGGGGTCCACTGTATCTGGCCCTCGCGCTGTGATTGGATGAAATTGTGACTGGATTAAATTAGCCAAGAGCTCGAATAGAACAGCCCCGTCCAACTACCGAAGCTATTCAACGGAGCCGCAAACAAATGAGTTGCAGGAGCTCGGAGTCACGGTCCCTGCAAGTTCCAAACTTCTTTTCCTTAACTGCCTTGTGTCTTGTCTCCCATTCCAAATAAACGATTTCAGTTAAGTAGTTTGAAGTTACCTGGCACAGCCGGGAATGTTTCGCCGGGCGAGCGTGCGAAGACACAAGTGCTCTGTATACTGCGAACTGCCTTGTACGATCACCGACCGTCGTCCCATCATAGTCTTTCTACGACCGTGGCGATCATCTGACCAGTTTAAACAGGCTCCTTCTATGGTTAGCTACAACTTGAAGCAGCACTTAGAATTCCTCCGCTGTTCGGCGCTTGTAAATCGAGGCGCGTCAAAAACAAAACCACGGGCATGGAAAGCGCATAAACGCGAATGCGGAACTCTCCTGTCCGCCTGTGGCGCCGCCAAGAATCTGTTTTCGTTGCTTCTAACATTCAGGTTGTCTTTTTTCTGTCTTCCTTGTGCGATAAATGTGCATTATCTGTTTCAAAACAAAACTTACTTCAATATTCAACCGCCCAACATTCCTTTGCGGGCCTCAGAGATTCGTGGCCTCCATGGAGGAAGTAAAAGTCCTCCATGGGGGCGTCGGTGGCGTCTCTTTTCCTATGACGTCATTCCGCTTGTGCTTGTGAGACTGGCCTGTGGCGGCGATACCTGTAGTTTGATTCTTGCTGTTTTCTACCTTACAACAGCTTTGTTTCCAGTAAGAGTGCAGTTTTTGTGATCAGGAGCTGGTATTCTGTCGATACAAGGCAACTTCAATTTCTCCTCTCTGTCCCTTTAATCGGAATATCAGCCGTCGATTCTGGTGGCCTGCATACTGCACACAATAGGAAAACATGTCCAAATAGGAGAACCTTTAAGCATAAATATCTATGTCATGTAGATCTGAAAGAAGAATTTCTTCTATGTACGATTTTATATGCGACTTCACCGGCTCTGGTCGGCCTATGTTTACCATAAATTTTGAAAGCTGGCGAAGTTAGTCGTCGTTGCTGATTGCATTGTGGAGCCGTTTGCGTATTCCCAGCGATATGCAGGTTATATAAAGAGAGGCTTCAAGTAGGTTGGTATTTTTAACAATACTACCGGATTGCATGTTTAAAAGCCCAACATTATTGTTCTCAAAATGTCATGCGCTATGTGCTTGAGGGTTTTTAAAATTATCTGGCGTTCATGTCTTGTCTCGTTCCATACAAACAAGTCTGTCGATCTGCTATTTGTCGTGAACAAGAAACGCTTTCCTGCCTTGCAACTTCTCGGACTTCGCACTTTGCCACAACATCTTGTCTTTTTAAACTAGCTGGCGAGTAATCGTTCTGAATAGAATACCATGCCCACTGAAGGTGAGGTGGTGAAGGCACATCTTTACGTAGACTCCAATAGGTGAAGTCATGAATCAAAAGGGAGGAGCAGTAATTAGCAGAACGGTTCCGTGGTTCCATGCAGTCCAGTCAAGTAGCATATATTTCTGTGGATGTCATGTTTTTTTCTGTACCGTGTTGAGTGAGTCTAGGTTTGTTCACTGCAGTTCTGAAAACCATGCACTATATAAGAATAATGAGGACAACAATATGTGCCCGTCAATGTTTTGCAGTTTTTTTTTTCATACTGAACGCACAATCGACACTCGAAAGCACAATTCATACATTATCGCATTCGATTCGTATTCGAAAATTGAAATATTCCCACACCCCTTATTTTCGGTATTGCTTGAATTTTTAGTGTAGTAGTAGTAGTAATAACTTTATTCATGGAAATATATGGGTGGGTCTCGGTGTAGAGGCACTCTTCACATCTTTTGATGTGGTCTGTGGCTCTTGCGGCAAAATATGGCCGCAGTGGTGGCTTAGTGGTTATGGTGCTCGGCTGCTGGCCCGAAAAACGCAGGTTCGATCCCGGCCGCGGCGGTCGAATTTCGATGGAGGCGAAATTCTAGAGGCCCGTGTACTGTGCGATGTCGCTGCGCGTTAAAGAACCCCAGGTGGTAGAAATTCCCGGAGCCCGTCACTAAGGCCTCTATCATAGCCTGAGTCGTTTTGGGACGTTAAACCCTCATAAAACCAAACCATCTTGTGGGAGAGTTGGAGCCCCTAGTCCCGGGCCCCACTGAGTCTTGCCGCCAGGTAGGTTTTCCGGACCAGTCCTGCCTGGACCGCCGGATCCTCGCTGGAAAGCATCCTCTCCCACTGCTCCGCACTCGGGATTCTGTTTATTGCAGCCGCCTTTGTTCTCTTTTCACAATACGTTATATGAATTACTGTGGCTTTGTCCTCGCATCACGGGCATTTGCTGCTATATAGCCCTGGATGGATCTTGCTTAGCATGGTTAGATTCAGGAAAGTTCCCGTTTGTAGCTGTCTCCAATAGAACGCTTCCTGCTGGAGGAGATTTTTGTAAGGTGGGGGATATCTAATCCTGACCCCCTTATAGTAATTCAGAATTGCTGAGTATCCTAAGGGCACTGGTTTCGCGTCAGGCTGCTCGAAGCTGGTCTGGTCGGAGGCTCGGTTTGTAAGCTCTCGAGGTCTCCGATGCGCCTCGGCATCCCACGCGATGCCTGTGTGTCCCGGTACCCAAATTATTTGGTGTTGCTATTGTTTTTCCTTCGGCGGTAATTTGGCTGTATTTAGGATGTGGAGCGCCCCCCCCCCACCTATTTTGCCATTAATGTAGTTTCTGCACGCTGTTTGCGAGTCTGTTAGAATTATTAGGGACCTTTGAGCACGGTAGCCCTCTGCCGCCGCTAGGGCAATGGCAGCCTCTTCGGCCTCCTCAATCGTGCCATCCCGTTGCTCTGGCTATTTCTTTGAGCTCATGATTAATTGCCGTTGCAACCGCTCTATTTCTGTTATGTTGTCTAGTTCTTCCGTATGCAGCCGCATCCGTGTACGTAATGTTTTCTTTGTTGGCTAGGTTCTGTTGCACATACTGCGCCTTAGCCTTCGTCACTCTTTGTGCAGGTTCGGATCCATATTTTTGGGAATTGCTGGAACCCTCATTGTTTGCCGCAGTTCATCTGGTATTCGTTTTGATCTCTTTATCTCTGACAGTGCACCCTCGCAGCCGCATCTATTGAGCAGCTCGGTCCCTTTTTTGGTCTTTTATAGCCTCTGGAGCTGAGCTACGAGTTGGGCCTCCCTTAGCTCCTCAAAGGTGTTATGCAGACCTAGAGCCATTAGCTTCTCCGTCCAGGTTGATTGCGGTAGGTGTAGCGCTGTTTTGTATGCTCTCCTAAGCATCGTGTCCGGTAGCTTTCTTTCTGCTTTGTTGCAGTTGTAGTACGGTATGCTGTATGTAATTCTGCTAACCACTAGGCTCTTTACAAGCTTAATCGTGATAGCACTAGAGCCTCCACTGAGCTGGTTAGACGTTGTCTGCGGTGTACCTCCGCGACCTAGACGAGCTGTGTTGCTGGGTGCCACTCGCGTGGATTGCAGGTGAGCTACCTAGGTTACATAATACTGTGACGTCATCAGAACACGCTCGCCGTGGCCGGTGGCAGTTCAGTTAATCATTGGTCTTGCAAGCTGGGTGCGACAAGCCCAACGGTGGCAGCAGCTGCCATCGCATGGCTATGATCGCGAAGAGAAAATGATCAATTCAACTTATATGGGTATTACCCCATTACGCTGTTGTGTCATACCCTTAAGGCGGAACTTGGGCGTCCTCTTCAGTTTTAGTGGGCGAGAACGAGGGTGCCCATTCTATAGCTTTGCTGATCTTTTTGTGACGCCTGCTTGACTTCGAAAACCGAGTCTCGAAGTGAAGAAGAAATTAAAACCGAACAACTAGCGCACCTAAATTGCATTTGACCTAACTAGCTAAGCGGGTGATCATTTTATTTTTTGGCATGCACAAACTGCGTGAACCGCTTGTGTGTGCTCCGCAGAAAGGGCATGTGCTCCACTAATTTATTCGATGTATCCGGTGCATTAGGCTAAGGTGAGAGTTTGCGCTTGTACCAAACGCCTGATGGTTGTTTCTTCTTTTGTCACGGGACTTGTCTGGTTGTAACTTGTGATTATTTCATTTTCGCTAATTTTTAATACTGGAATATATCATGGCATGTCATTAGCACCTGGTTTTCATGCAGTAATCGTGCCTAAAGGTCAATCATAGGGCGGCGGTGTGAGCACCGTTATTGGTTTGAAGGGTCTCGTGTCCAGGGGCCAAAATTACTGTTGTTTGTCATCTTGTGCGCTTTTTTCCACAGGATATTTAGTGCTTGACTTGAGACTCTTTCGTGTAGTCCCTCAGTGCCAATTGAGAGTATGTTACGAATATTAAGCTCTGGTTGTTAATGTTTGCCTTAATGCCTATAGCTATTGCGAAATCCTCTGCTTCTTTCTTCTGCTTGAATTTTGGTTCCTTGCTGTGGTGTCTCGCTTGTATTCTGTCACTGCTACTGCCATCGCATTTTCTTCCTCATATTCGGCTGCGTCCGCATATAAGACATGTGCTGCGCTCCCATAAGCTTTTTCTAGATGTTTAGACCTAGCTTTTGTTCCCTTTCTTTGGAGTTCCGGGTGCATATTTCTAGGTATTGGCTCTACTTAGATCGGTTTTCAAATTTCTTGTCATTTGCCTTTCTTGATAATCTAGAGGCTAGTTCTGGCTGTATGCATAGCGATATATGCATCTTGGTTCATGTGTGTGTTTGTGAAATTCATTCTCGTTGGCTAATTAGCTGTTATTATACAATATTCCCAAAAGTGTTATGAATGCCTAGGGACATTAGGTTCAAGTTTATTGTGCTGGGGGTAGCTCAAGCGCCTGTTTGAGAGCTTTCCTGATAAGTAAATTTATTTTTCCTTAAGCTTAGGGATAGCATATAGGGTGTGATATGCTACAGAAGCGATAACGACTGCCTGTGTTATGCTTATCATGTCTTGCTCTTTCAACCCATTCCCCCTGTTTGTCATTCTCTTCATCATTCTTAGTATTTCAGTGGTTGTTTGGGTCAGATTGCGTTGTGTTCCTGATCTACTACCCTAACCTCCGCATTTGGAGGTCAAGAATTCTACTCTTGGGCACTGTATTTAATGCGTCTGTAATAAGAAACACAGCACACTACTAATGCAGCACACACAGCACACCACAGCACAGCACAGTAATAAGAGCACAGCACAGTAATAAGCACAGCGTCACGAACAACCCAGCCGAACCGTCCAGGCACAGAACAGAGACCACGTTCAGTCCAGAGCCCGCACGAGCGACCGAGCGTTCGGCGCTCGAGCTTCGGAGTGTTCGGCGCTCGAGCTTCGCAATGTTCGGCGCTTCTCGTCGTCTTCGTTGAGCGCCAGCCTCTGAAGGTTCTAAAGCCCGTGTTTTTTTTTTAATTGGTTTTGGGGGAAAGGAAATGGCGCAGTATCTGTCTCATATATCGTTGGACACCTGAACCACGCCGTAAGAGAAGGGATAAAGGAGGGAGTGAAAGAAGAAAGGAAGAAGAGGTGCCGTAGTGGAGGGCTCCGGAATAATTTCGACCGCCTGGGGATCTTTCACGTGCACTGACAACGCACAGCACACGGGCGCCTTAGCGTTTTTCCTCCATAAAAACGCAACCGCCACGGTCGGGTTCGAACCCGGGAACTCCAGATCAGTAGTCGAGCGCCCTAACTACAGAGCCACCGCGGCGGGTAAAGCCCGTGTCCAGTCTTACAATTCCCCCGGGCAAAAAGGCGCCATCCTGGCGGCCTAGGGCGATGTGACGACGTCGGGGTCGTAGTAAGGTTTGAGGCGGGTCGTGTGGACAATTTCGCGGCCTCGGCGGTGATGATCAGGGGATGGCGTAAGAGGTTCGATGAGGTAATTGACGGGGGATGTCTGCTGAGGAATACGGTAGGGTCTCTGGTACTTGCTAACAAGTTTGGAGGAAAGGCCGGGAGCTGAGGAGGGTACCCAGAGCCAGACCAAAGAGTCAGGAAGGTAAGCGGGAGGAAGTGCCGGGGAATCACGGGTGCTTTTCTGCTGCTGCTGGGCGTGAGAAGTGAAGGACCGGGCAAACTGTCGGCATTCTTCGGCGTAAGTTGCGGCTTGAGAAAGAGTTGTAAATTCGGAAACATCAGGGCGGTAAGGTAGAATTGTGTCCATTGTGCAAGAAGGCTCACGGCCGTACAGGAGAAAGTACGGAGAGAATCCGGTGGTGGCTTGAGCAGCGGAGTTATAAGCGTATGTGACAAAATGGAGAACGCGGTCCCAGTTACAATGGTCGGGAGCAACATACATGGCCAGCATGTCGCCGAGGGTGCGATTAACACGCTCAACCATGTCATTTGTCTGGAGATGGAAGGCGGAGCTGGTGCGGTGAACAACGTTGCATTCCTGAAGGAGAGCTTCTACAACTTCTGAGAGGAAGGCCGGACCTCTATCACTGAGCAGCTCTTTGGGCGCACCATGGCGAAGAATGATGCGATGGAGAATGAAGGATGCAATGTCGTTGGCTGTAGCGGATGGTAAAGGCGATGTTTCAGCGTAACGTGTAAGGTGGTCGATGGCAACGATGATTCAGCGGTTCCCAGTTGTTGTGCTGGGAAGAGGGCCGTAGAGGTCGATGTCTATACGCTCGAAGGGCTGTACTGGGCAAGGCAGCGGCTGCATAAGAGCGGCGGGGTCAACGAGGTGGATGTTTTCGTCGCTGGCAGGGGGTGCAGGACTGAACGAACTGGTGGACGTAACGGGCCATCCCACGCCAGTAGTACCGCTGTCGTAGACGGGTGAAAGCCTTCAAGAATTCGGCATGGGCACACTGGGGATCATCGTGGTAGGAAGAGCAAATAAAGGAGCGCAGATGTGTCGGAATGACGAGAAGCCACTTGCGACCATCCGGGAGATAGTTGCGGCGGTAAAGGAGCTCGTCTCGGATGGCGAAATGGTGGGACTGACGACGGAGAGCACGGGAAGGAGGTCGACACGTTTGGCCAGATAGGAGATCAAAAAGGCAAGTGATCCACGGGTCTTTGCGTTTCTCGGAAGCCATATCAGCGAACTCAAACTTGAAAGAAGACAGGGCGGATATACAAGGCACTGCCTCAGATGGTACAGGGGAACGTGAGAGGGCATCAGCATCGGCATGTTTGCGGCCGGAACGATAGATAACGCGAATGTCGTACTCTTGGAGTCGCAGAGCCCATCGCGCCAGTCGGCCAGAGGGATCTTTCAAAGAGGACAGCCAGCAGAGGGCGTGGTGATCGGTGACAACGTGAAAAGGGCGCCCATACAGGTAGGGGCGAAATTTGACGATCGCCCAAAAGATGGCTAAACACTCCTCGGTGACAGAATAGCTGGCTTCAGCTTTTGTGAGTGTCCGGCTAGCGTAAGCGACAACGTATTCGTCAAAGCCTTGCTTGCGTTGAGCGAGTACGGCACCGAGGCCGACGCCACTGGCATCGGTGTGGAGTTCCGTCGGAGAACGAGGGTCGAAGTGACTCAGAATTGGTGGAGTGGTGAGGAGGCGACGGAGTGTCGTAAACGCTTCATCACAGGCTGGCGACCAGGCTGAAAGGTCGTGGGTGGAAAGGAGCTTTTTCAGGGGGTCGACGATAGTGGCAAAATTGCGGACAAAGCGGCGGAAGTAGGAGAAGAGGCCGACGAAGCTGCGGAGGTCTTTTACAGAAGTGGGCTTTGGAAATGCGGCCACAGCTCGCACCTTGGCCGGGTCCGGATGAACGCCATCCTTCGATACGACATGACCGAGAATGGTGAGCCGCCGAGCTCCGAAGCGGCACTTTTTCTAATTAAGTTGGAGGCCAGCGTCGGCCAGGCAGCGAAGAACAGTCTCGAGGCGCTGGAGGTAAGACGGAAAGTCCGGGGAAAAGATTACAACGTCGTCTAGATAACAAAGGCATGTGTGCCATATGAGCCCTCGGAGTATGTTGTCCATCATGCGCTCGAATTTGGCGGGTGCATTGCAGGGGCCGAAAGGCATGACGTTAAATTCATAGAGCCCGTCGGGTGTGACGAATACAGTTTTTGGGCGATCGGCTTCAGCCATCGGCACCTGCCAGTAACCGGAGCGCAAGTCCAATGAAGAAAAGAACTCAGAGCACTGCAGGCAGTCAAGGGCATTGCCGATACAGGGGAGACGGTAAACGTGCTTGCGTGTAATCTTATTCAGACGACGGTAGTCCACGCAGAAACGGATGGAACCGTCTTTTTTCTTGACCAGAACCACTGGCGATGCCCACGGGCTGTGCGATGGTTGTATCACGTGAGGCTGGAGCATGTCGGTCACCTGGGCGTCAATGATGCTTCGCTCAGCGGCTGACACGCGGTACGGACGTTGGCGCAATGGGGCATGGGTTCCAGTGTCAATACAGTGGGTAACGGTGGTGGTGGTGCGGCCCAAGGAAAGTTGCTGGTAGTCAAAGGAAGCTTTTAAACGCTGCAGAACGGCTACAAGCTGGTCTCGTTGGGTAGACGTCAGGGCGGCGTCGACGGAACGGTGAAAAATATCTACAGACGACTGATTCGTGATGGGAACAGGCGTAATGGCGCTGACGTGAAGGCAGGCTGCGCTATCGACGAGGGGGTATGCGGAGGCGGGATCGAGAACGGCAACGGTACCAAGCGATTGGCCACGGAGTAAAGTGGTAGGGCAGGAGAACGGGTTGGCCACATAAATAGCGCTGGAGCCACGAACAATTGTCACCACAGCATGAGGCTGCAAAACAGACTTCTGGTCAGCGCATCGTAAAGAGGGGGTATAAGTCAGTGTTGCATCTGAGAGCGCAGCACAAGAAAGAGGCACCAGCACTGAAGAGAAAGGTGGAATGTCTGTGTCCTCTGAGACCGACCACAGTAGCGGCAGCAGCCCCGGTTACGTCCAAGGGGGCGTCACTGTAGGGCGACAAGTCAAGCTGAGCACGGGCGCAATCAATAACGGCGTGATGTGAGGAGAGGAAGTCCCAGCCAAGGATAACGTCGTGAGAGGAGCGGACGAGGACGATGAACTCGATTGTGTAGGGAACGTTCCCGATGAGCAGGCGGGCGGTGCAGGCGGCTAACGGTCGAATGTCCTGAGCGCTGACCTTCCGGAGAGAAACGGGAGGAAGGGGCGTCGTCACTTTTTTGCGTCTGCGACAGAGGGTGTGACTGAGAACCGAAATGGCTGCGCCAGTGTCAACAAGTGCTTCGACGGCGACTCCATCAACGAAAACGGTAATAATATTGGCAGGCGCAGAAACAGGTCTTGAGTGAGCCGCTGGTGACGCAGTTCTTGCCTCCGGAACTGCGGTGGTTAGTTTTCCGCGGGGACGAAGGGTTGGCGACGGAGCATTGGGGAACGGGAACGACGACGGCCAGGAGACGGCGAGCGGTGGGAGCGGGGATGGTAACTAGGAGAAGAAGAATCCGGAGGTGGTAAGTGTGACGCGGGCGAGGACGACGGCGGAAGGTCGTACGTCGGCTCACGCTTATAATCGTAGGGACGGTGGTCACGACTGCGACACAAACGAGCAACGTGACCAGCGACGCCACAGGCGTAGCAAATAGGGCGGTTGTCTTGTGTGCGCCAGGGGTTGAGTGGCTGCGGCTGTGATCGGGGGCGGACAACCGGACGGTAAGGTGGGGTTGCAGGTCGCTGGGGTTCTAACTGCGGGGTAGGTGGCCTGTAGACAGGGGCAGCAGGTGAGGACCGCGACCGCACCACGGCATCGGCGTACGTAAGAGGAGCCGCGATCAGGGGTGAACTTGACGCTATCGTCCCACTTGTTGTATGCGCTTACGCGTTCATAGGAGGCCAACCAATCCTCCACATCCGTGTCATCTGTGCCGCTGAAGATGGTCGGGTCACGCTGCCGTGCGGCGCCGGAACAGAAGACAGCCGACGGAAGCGGTGAAGCGGTTTGGGTGACGGTCTCAGGCATTGCAGAGGTGGTAGTCAATGCGCGGGTGCGAAGCTCCAGGGCGAGGGATCGTTGGCACCTCCACCACTTGTATTAAGAAGACAGCACACTACTAATACAGCACACACAGCACACCACAGCACAGCACAGTAATAAGAGCACAGCACAGTAATAAGCACAGCGTCACGAACAACCAGCCGAACCGTCCAGACACAGAACAGAGACCGCTCTCCCCCCTTTCCACTCCCTTTCCAAGGGCGCATAGCGCCGAGCAAGATCAAATAGCAGCACTCAGGGCCCAAAATGAGATGCTGCTAAAGAAAATTAACGAATTGAAATCTAAAATCAACCAGTCTTCTCCTCCCCCCTCGCCTCCCGCGGCTGAGGTATAATGGAGAGTGAGCTCGTGGTACCGAAGGCGGTAACTAGTTTGGAGGGCGCATTCGAGGCCCGCCTCGGGACCACAGAGGCCCGATTCGCCGCTATAGAAAGTCAAATTTCAATGATGGTAAACGCCATCTCCAAATTGCATGAGAAAATCCCCGCGATGATTGCCCAACAAATTGCGAATTCCTTGCGCACCTCGCGCAGGCCCGGCGATCCCTTACCCGGCCGCCCTCACAAAACTTCTAGACGCACCCCCGAGTTAGCCGACGACGACAGCTGCTCACTCTCTGGTATGGAGGATACCCCCCTTCCTGCGAGTGTTGGCTCCGGAGCAGTGTCAGTACAACCCCTCCTCAATCTAAATGACCATGGCGAGCAGCCCTAAGATCAGGCGCTCCCCAAGAACCAATTCGCCCACTCCCGTCCAAACTGTCCAGTGGAACTGTCGGGGCTTCCGTTCTCGCGCAAAGAGGGCGGATCTCCGACTTTACTTTTCAACTTTCGATTCTCTTCCCGCGGTGGTTGCCCTCCAGGAGCCAGGGAGTGGCGTCACCCTCACAAATTACATCCCCTTTCAGCAGGACCCGTCTTCCTGCATCTGCGTACTTAAAAATTATACGGCTAGTCTAGTTAACTTGGAACTTTACACAGAATATTCCTATGCGATGGTGACCCTTCTTCCGCTCAAGAAACAAGATGCACCACTCCACGTACTCAACATATACTGTTCCCCCAAACTCAAAAATGTAACGTTCGCAGCACTCTTTAGCCGCGCTCTAAAGGCTGCGGGCAGGAACCCCCTGGTGATTGTGGGCGATTTCAACGCCCACAGTACACTATGGGGATACGTGCGTGAAGAGAAGCGGGGACGCAAGCTAGCGGAACTCGCGTCCACGCTGGGCCTGACTCTTCACACTGACCCTGCATATCCAACGCGGCTGGGTAATTCCGTGACCCGGGATACATGTCTGGATCTCACCTTTACCAAAAACATTGTACACGCAGAATGGATCAACACCGAGGAAACCCTCGGTAGTGACCACTGCTTTATCAATACCACCGTAAGGACTAAACCATTGGCAAGACCCCACGCACATGCTCGGCTTCCAGACTGGAATAAGTTCCGGCAAAACTACATCAATTCGGCGTCTATCCACGAACAAGGCTACCACGCGTGGGCACAAGGATTGGTTACACACCTTCGTTCGGTGGAAACACAAATTCAGCTCTCGGAGGTCACTCCGGAGGTGGACAACCACCTTCTGCACCTCTGGGAGGCGCGGCACAGCCTCGTCCGCAGATGGCGCCGCCAGAAACGTAACAGAAAGCTCAAAATTCGTATCGCCGAGCTCAGCCAGCGAGCGGCAGAGTACGCGGCCCAATTCGCCGACTCGAACTGGGTAGACCGCTGCAACACGGCGGCCAGACAAATGTCGAGCCGGAGCACGTGGCGCCTTTTCCGCGCCTTAATTGACCCGACTCAAACCCGCGCCGAGACACAAAAACATCTCCAACGAGCGATTCATAGCTTCGATGCAAATACATCAAAATTAGTATGCAAACTGCGCGACCAGTATCTTTGCACAGAGCAGGACCCCGGAGGACCCGCGTTTTCGTATGCAGGTTCAGAGAACGCGAATCTGGATCAAACGTTCCAGTTGCATGACCTCAAGGCGGCCCTAGCTAAAATGAAACGAGGAACGGCACCGGGCAGGGACAAGATAACTGTGAAAATGCTTGCTAATCTTCCCGATCCCGCCTACGAAACCCTCCTCGCTTTCATCAACTCGATCTGGCTTGGTGAGACACCTCTACCAATTGAATGGAAGACCGCCCTGGTAACTTTCATTCCGAAAGCCGGCAAAGCCATAAACACAACCTCCGCCCCATCTCCCTCACGTCTTGCGCGGGAAAGCTGATGGAGACCATGGTGCGGGATAGGCTGTCTGGGGTTCTGGAAAATGAACATACATTCGCAGACACCATGTTTGGTTTCCGCCCGCAGAGGTCCGCTCAAGATGTTCTGCTTCAACTCGACCGAGAAATTCTCAACCCTGTCGAATATCCCTTCAACGATAAGGCAATACTCGCCCTTGACTTGAAGGGGGCTTTCGACAATGTCACACACGAAATCATCCTGCAACATCTCTCCCAAACGAACTGTGGACATAACACGTTTCAGTACATCAAGCAATTTCTCTCGGATCGACGAAGTTTCATCCGAATACAAGACGAAGAACACGGCCCATATAAACTGGGAACGAGAGGAACCCCACAGGGTGCGGTCCTCTCGCCATTACTTTTCAATCTGACCATGATGAAACTCCCGGCTCAGCTGGCGAAGGTCGAAGGCATCCAGCACGCGCTGTACGCCGACGACATAACCATCTGGGCCAAACACGGATCGGTTGGAGACATTGAGGCCAACCTGCAGCAAGCGGCGGAGATCGTGGACGCTTACGCCCGCCGCTGCGGCCTTCAGTGCTCACCGTCCAAATGCGAATTTGTGCACATTCGCCCGTCGCTTCAGTGCGCCACCAAAATGGAACTATCTCTGGCCAGCGGCCCGATGCCCGAACACGATGAGATTAGAGTACTTGGTCTCCTTATCCACAAACATCGACGGGCTGATACCACACTAGCAAAACTGCGCAAGGTGGGGGACGAGGTGGGCCGGATGGTCCGCCGGGTTTCCAACAAACGCGGGGGGTTACGGTGCAGAGACGCTTTGCGGCTGCCGCATGCATTCGTGACCAGTCGAGTCCTCTACTCGACTCCTTACCTCCACCCGCGCAAGTTTGATGAGAACGCCCTCGAAGTGATTCTCAGAAAGATGTACGAGCGTGCCCTCGATCTCCCGATCACCACATCCAACCAGCGTCTCATGGGCCTGGGGATGGTTAACACATTCGCGGAGCTCCGGGAGGCGCACTTGACAAATCAATACACAAGGCTTTCCAAAACGCCGTCGGGTCGCCGCCTATTAGCCCGACTACACATCCACCACCCAACCCTTACGGAAGAGCGCGTACGCATTCCTGAAATCTGGAGATACGCCCTGCACGTACGCCCTCTTCCGGCCAACATGACACGTGACGACCACAGTGGCAGGCGCCTTGCGCGGGCGGAGGCACTGGCCCGTCACTATGGGAACAAACATGGCATCTTCTACGTGGACGCCTCAGGCCCTCACCATGGGGGGTGGTACATGGCCGCAGTCGTCCACCAAAAAATCGTGGTGAATGGCCTAACGTTCCGAGCTCAAGACATAACACATGCGGAAGAAGTTACCATCGCGTTAGCCGCCGCAGACCAGGAGTCGCGAGTGATCGTCACCGACTCTAGAGGGGCCTGCAGAAATATTAAACAGGGGTACATTCCTCTCTCTGCGCATCGCATCCTTCAAAACAGTAACTACCTCGGGGCCCCCACGTCTCGAACGATTGTATGGGCTCCAGCTCATGTGGGCCTCGAAGGCAATGAAACGGCAGACGCCGCCGCCCACGCGCTCACTCTCCGGGAAACGCCTTCAGACCCTTTGGATAACTTTTTGGATACGGATCCCGAACCAAATCCGGCCCTCACTTTTCGAGAAATTACTGAAATATTCCAATTCGGCCATGCAATTTATCACAAGCCTTGTAAGGGCCTCACAAAGGTGGAGGAACGCACACTCCTCCGCCTTTACACCAAAACGCTGCTGTGCCCGGCAGTTTTAAAACACTTTGATCCTGCCTGTACAGGACAATGCCCACACTGTGCGGAGAAGTCTTCGGACATCTTTCACATGGTGTGGGAATGCCAGTCAACCCCGAACCTCGCCCCCAAACCCAACCCCACCCGGGAGGACTGGGAGGCAGCCCTGCTCGGCTGCTTGGACCTAGCAAGCGAGAAGGCCCTGGTCCACCGAGCCCGAGTCGCGGCGGTCGCCAATGGGCTCCTGTAATGAGGAGCCCACCTAGAGATTGCGAGAGGTTGCTCCGGCTACCTCAAGCTTCCTCCCTGAAATAAAGTTTTTCACACACACACACAACAGAGACCGCGTTCAGTCCAGAGCATGCACGAGCGACCGAGCGTTCGGCGCTCGAGCTTCGCAATGTTCGGCGCTTCTCGTCGTCTTCATTGAGCGCCAGCCTCTGAAGATTCTAAAACCTGTGTCCAGTCTTACACGTCTGTCTATATATGGACGGCAATATTAGGTTTCTCTTGGTTTTCCCAAAGGCGTTTTCTTCGCAATGAAAAGTTGATTTATCTGGCCAGCATTTAAGTCCACGTCCTTCTGCATATATCCGGACAACCTCAGCAGTTGGTTCTCGCTGTTCCTCTATGTAGCCTTCTGATCGTTCGTTAATCTATATAAGGCTCTGGAATAATTTCGACGTCCTCGGACTGGTAACGTGTGGTGATATGGCAGAGCACTCGGGCGGGCTGGCTTTCGCGTTTCGCCTACATCAAAACGCAGCCTCCACGGTCGGTGTCGAAACCGGTTACTGTGGTTGAGGGGAATAAAATGGTTGCTATTTAGCTCAGCTAAGCGTGCTTTACCGAAATTGTCCTGACAACACAGACTGCTCCGGCCAACTCGCTATGTTCATAGCGAGAACTGCAATGCGAATGCCGTGAGAGCAGCGCCGGCTCCTTTTTTCAGCATACGGCGAGTCACGTGATTAGTCACGTGGCCACAGCTGCGAAGGCGGTGGCCGGGGCGCGGTCAGCACGGCGGTGGTGCGCGGTTGCTGCGGCGAGTGACGTCGTATGTCACGTTTCTGTCAAACCTTCTCTATTTGAAGGACAAATTGCGGCGCCGATGACAATGGCTTGACTAGTCCAGCAGAGCTTTCGCTTTGAAACAGGATTTCTGAGGGATGAGAGGGCGCACTATCCCGCTCTGGCCTGCGGCATCAACAGGAGTTAATAGGGCGAGCCCGAGATACACGCCGGCCATTTTGTGCTGCTGTTATTTTCAGGTAGACCCCGTGTGCTGCCCAAAGAAGTTGCTTCCTTCCCAATTAAGTTTGGATTCGTGTTCAATATCAGGACACGCTCACGGTGTTATCCTGCGGGGTTTCGACAAGGTATACACGCGTGATATGGACGAGCACACATCATCGGATTGAACGATTTTCGCGCCGAAGCGCGTGTTCTGTTAATACCTGTTCAGCCGTACAGAACGAGCACTCCTATTAAGGCGCTATAGTCTGGCCTTGCATGCCGGCGCCTCACATACGCGCTGGGATTTTATATACTTTAATGAGCGAAATCTGAAGTGATAGACCATGCATGCTGGTGGTACTTCTCAGATATTTTTCAGCATATCTTGAAGTACAGTATATCCACCTTTCCGCAGCGCAGAAAACAAACATTCACTACTCAGTCTAATCACGCTTGACACCTTGACGACGTGCATACATATGCGCGGCTGCATGAGCACGTGGTAAAAAAAAAAAGACACTGCAATTTAGGATCGGCCGCAGCCTGCACGAAGTTGCCGATTCGACGGTTGAAGTGAGAAAAAAACCGCTTTACCCGCCACTTAGCATGCGCAGGAGTGCGTGAATGCCATTCAGAGCTTGTCGTTCTGAACTTGCTGGGTACGACGGCCACACACAGCCTATTCGCTCAAAGCCCACAGCGAATGATTCAGCGCCCGTTTTAATGCTTTAGAAATAGAGCCCTCACGTTCAAAAAATCTCTCCGTCCGTCCGTCTGAGGCCTCGATTAGCAGGCGGTGAAATGGAGCAGGAGAAATTGTTCATTCTGTTTTCAGGAGAGATAGGGCAAAAGGAACAAATTTTATGGTTTATGAAAGCTTGCCTTATAGAGAGTCTAGCACTGTATTGTACATCGCGTGGCGCTAACTTATCAGACTAGCCTGATTTTATATTCGCCTTTAGTGTAGCAAATTTATTTTCCTCATTGATCCGGGACATCAACCAAAGGCAAGAAAACGGATCAATTAGCGCGCAAATTGACGGTATCTTGACTGCATACAGGAAATATTTAAAATCCGGTGGAGGTAGCCTGATGACTAGCAGGAGCAGGAGCCACTGAATTTATATCGTCAGCAAGTTCGTTGGCCTCAGCGGGCATGTATTCCCTGACGAAGGTATGGCTTGGAGATTGTGTAGGAGCATCCCCCCGTGTTACCCTTGCTGTTCTAGTTCCCCGCTTGCTGGCCTGGCTGGCTTTCCCGTCGGTGTGTAGGCTCATGCCAGCTTCCAAGAGACACAAGTAACGGCCACATACTCGCGCGCTGAATGAACACATCTGAGAGAATCTCAATTTTTCACTCTGAAGATATGCATGTAAAACGTTGTTAGTGTGGTGCAAGAAAAGTATCACTGTTTTCCAGCAAAAAACTTCGGTTTCGATGAAGAACAATGTAATTCTGCATTTGGCACTTTGACAAAATGAAGTTGTAGACGCCCGCAGCAAAAATGTATCAGAAATTGATCTTGATTAAATTAGCAGCGAAGTTACTCAGCTGGATGTCTGTTATATGTGTAGCACATGTATCAGTGGGAGATGCATTTGACATAATTGTTGCCGTTCGTTTGCGGGTTTTAGTTTTTCCGCAATTCGGGCAATAAATATCCTTTGATGTTTTTTCAGCTAGAATCCAGGTGCGAATCTGGTTATTCAAGAACGCGTCGAGACGCTGGCTCGTGCGGACGTGCGTCGCATGGGCACCGCGCTTTTCCACCTCCACGGAGTCTCAACCCCCACCGGGCCACCAAATTTTGGCTGGAACGACGAGTACTGACGAGCGGGACCACTCGAACACCGGTTTTGGGACGGTTGGCCCATTTTTTGGCAACTTACCAGATTTTGAAGCCCCCGACTCTTCTGGCGGGAAGCGTGCGCCGCTAAGCCTAGGCCTGGCCTAGGACGACTACGGGCGCTGCCGGTGAGCCGGGCCGCTCCGCGATGGAGATGCAGCCCAATTTCGACTCCCGCAATGAGAATTTATCCCCCGAAGACGCACAACTTGCCGGAATGACCAGGAATTTACTGAAACCGCAAGGAATGGATCACGACTACCTCGATAGCGCCTCCGACTCCGATGCGTCGGCAGCCGGGGATTTCTACGAGGACTCGGACATGCAGCTGCAACAAGAAACCCGAAGAGCAGTGCAAGCGAATTGGGAGCTCTACGAATTCCGAAATACTAAGAAACGCCAGAGAGGACACGAACGGAACGCCGCCAGCAACGCGGGCGGGAATTTTCTAGCGGGGAGTTCGCCGACCGCTCCAGGTGACCTTTGCTCTCCGCCGGCAGCTGGCGTCGGCGGTGCGCTACAGCAAAAAGGCGGGCAGCCGCGGTGGCCTAGGCAGAGACTGCCGCCGCTCCCCAACGCTGATTACAAGATTATAATGCGACCCAAGGGACTTTTGGTCAAGTGGCTGCACCAATATCAAGTGGCCCAAGCAGTCGTCGAGGCAAGTGGGCACAAATTTCAGGGCCGGGACCTGATCGTTAGACTTCGGACCGGATCCAACATTATCATTGTAAGCACACCCAACGAGGAAGCCGCTCAAGCCGCGAGGCGCATTACCAGCCTCACGTTCGACGGCCGCTCATAAGCAGTCAACGCATACGTGGCCGCTCCCGTGAAGACTCGCCGTGGCGTTATACACGGAGTGCCTCCCGGAGCTACGCCGGAACAGCTAAAAGCCGAACTGTGGACCCGCGTCACCATCCACAGCGCCCGATGATTGGGAAAAACAACGACAGCTGTCATAATTTTCAACGGACCATTTGTGCCCAAATTCATCATGTACGGCGGAGGCGAGTTCAGATGTTTTTCATACCAACCATCCAAACAATACTGTCACGTCTGCTGCCAGCATGGTCACCGGTCCAACGTCTGCCCAACGCCGGACGCCAAGGCATGCAAGCAATGCGGGATGCAAAACCCTACCGAAGGTCATCAATGCGCTCCAAAGTGCATGATCTGTGGGGGCGCCCACGTCACCGGCTCCAGAGAATGTCAAGAGCGCCTAAAGAAAAATGCGAGATACGACGGCGGCAGGCAGAGTCGCCGTCGCAGCAGGGACGCCAGGAAACCGAGATGGTTCAGCTCGGAGGGTGACGCCTCGTCGCGGAGCCGCTCGAGATCGAGGCGCCGAACACGGAGCCGTTCGAGGAGCCGTTCGAGGTCTAAGGCGCCACCACCACCACCACCACCACCACCACAGGGGGCCTGGGCCAACGGTAACCCCTTCAACAACAAGAAGAAAAAGCCCGGCACCAAGGTGAGCTGGGGAGCAGGCCCTTCCAACACTGCTCCGTACTCGGGCAAACAACAAAATTCTCCCGCGCTTAAACAACAGGATGATCCCGAAAAAGAAGAACTGCGAAGGAAACTACAACAATCGCTAGCCGGTAACGAAAAGCTAAAAAGACAAATTGCCGCACTTAGAAGCGAAATGCAGGAACTGAGGACCGGCAGCCCTCCGCACCCAGAGCCCCAAATTGTTAGGACACCGTCACCACCCATGCAACAGCAGGGAGATGAGGAGTTTTCAAAATTCAAGGAAGAAATGCAAGCTACGATGCAATCACTGTTACAACAATTTATGCAGCAAACACAAACAGTTTACTGAAATAAGAAGTAATCTCAGAAAGCAAGAATTTTCGAGAAATATAAGGGAAAAGGCCCGCCACTTTCACCGTCCAGACTTTGCCGCCCTAAATGCCCAAAACAACATCACCTCTAAAAACTAATATGGCCAGAACGACTAAAGGAAGAAAAGAATACTTCAACATCTGGCAGTGGAACTGTAGAGGCTACCGCAGAAAACGGGCCTACTGCAACAATACATATACACACACGACACCCCACCGGACGTTATAGCGCTTCAGAAGAATGGCGCAACCCCCGCACTATCAGGTTACACGTGCTACGAGCCGAACGAACAGGGCAGGACGGCCACCCTGGTCAGTAAATCGTTGGTGGCTATCAGCCACGAAAGAATCGAGGAAACGGACGTAGAACACGTAATAGTCGAAATTATACCCAAAAAGAAGAGGAAACGCGGAAGCATTTTCATAGTAAACGCGTATAACCCTCCGAAGCAAAGGAAAGCAAAATTTAAGGAACTGTTTCAGGGCACGCGAAAACTAGCAAAGGACAACGCCCTAATAATTTTAGGAGACTTTAAAGCTAGGAACGAGATCTGGTGATAGTGGACTACCGACGCCAAGGGGAAGGCAATCGCGGAGGCGGCCGAAATTACCGAATGAGAGCTCCTCACAGACACCGACTCCTCAACTAGAACAGGCAACAGCGTCAATAACGACACGAACCCCGACCTCACTTTTACTCACGGCACGGAGCTGGCGCAATGGGAAAGCTTAATGGAGAATCTAGGCAGCGATCATTACATCATAAAAACGTAAATCTCTTCGAAAGACTTAAACGTCAATTAGGAACCGCGAAAATTACTGACTGGGACGCCTTCCGAAAGGCATGCGACAAACTAGAAAGAAAGGGGATACAATCGATCGAGGATGCGACTAAAATGCTAAAAGGAAAACAGAACCATTTCACCAAAGAGGTAGCGAAAACGACCCAAACACCCGAAGTAGACACAAGGTTACTAGGGCTTTGGGAGGCTAGGCGAGGGCTCACCAAAAGGTGGAAGTACCAAAAGTACAACAAGAAATTGAAACGCAAAACTGCGGAGATTACGGCGAAGGCCGAAGAGCACGCCACCCTACTGGCGAGGCAAAATTGGCAGCAATTCAGCGATTCACTTAACGAAACCCTGAGCACAGCGAGAACTTGGCGTACTCTCAAGGCACTCATAGACCCAACCAAAACTAAATCGGAAAATAATAAGGCCATATACCGCCTGGTCCATCAATACAAAGGAACGGTCGCGGAGCTCCTCGAGAAGGTTCGCGTTAAATGCTACGGGGACTCAAACCCGACAGCCCACAAGGACGGGTACAGAGGCAAAGAAAATAACGATCTAGACAGACCCATTACGAGGGAGGAAGTGCACGCGGGTATGCAGTGCGCGACTTAAAATACGGCCACAGGCGCGGACAAAGTTACAAACGCGCTCATCCGCAACCTTAGCGACACCCAGGTAGAGGAACTAACCGAAATTCTCTATTCACATTGGGAAGCGGAAACGGTACCGGCGGAATGGAAACATGCCGAGGTAGTCATGATTCCTAAACCGGGCAAAAAGCTACAGGTTGAAAATCTAAGACCAATATCGCTCACCTCGTGCTTAGGCAAACTATACGAGAGAGTGGTAACGCGCAGGCTACAACAGTATATGGAGGATAATGAGCTGTACCCCCACTCTATGTTTGGTTTCCGAGCCACACTATCCACCCAGAATATACTTCTCCAAATCAAAGAACAAGTACTCTTAGGAGTACCCTACAACGGGGAACACGTTATAATGGCACTTGACATAAAGGAAGCTTTCGACAATGTCAGCCACGACGCCATCCTTACGGGTCTAGACGTCCTAAACTGCGGGAGGAGGATCCATGGCTAAGTTAAAGCGTTTCTTTCGGACAGAACAGCTACGATTGGACCTGGAGAACTTAGATCGGATAAATTCTCCACCCCAAGCAAAGAAACACCCCAGGGCTCAGTCATCTCTCCCACATTCTTTAGCGTAGCGATGATTGGGTTAGCTAAACAATTAGAAACAATCAACGGCATACACCACGCCATGTACGCCGAGGATATCACAATCTGGATGACCAGAGGGTCGCCAGAGGAAAAGGAAGAGAAACTTCAGGAAGCCGCGACATGCGTGGAAAACTATGTCAAGGCCAGAGGCCTCGCGTGCTCGACAGAAAAATCGGAAATTCTCCGCGTCTTGCGAGGCAAACAGAATCGCACGGTTCCGGCAGACGACGAAGAGCTAAAACTCGAAATCTACCTCGAAGGCAAACTGATCCCAGAGAAACCCATGATTAGAATCTTAGGAATGTGGATACAATCGAACCAGCGCTGTACTCGCACCCTAGCCCTACTAAAAGCATCGACGCTGCAGGTTGCTCGCATGATTAAGCGGGTCTCGCAGAGACGATACGGCATGCGCGAGGAAGACACGCTTAAACTCGTAAGGAGCCCAGTGGTGAGCAGAATGACCTATAGTCTCCCCTACATTAACCTTACCCAAGGAGAAACAACAAGTAGAAGCAATCTTACGCTGCGCCTACAATACTGCCATACAATTACCAAACAGCACACCGACCGAAACGTTAACGGCCCTAGGACTCCTAAACACGCTATACGAGCTCAAAAGAGCTCAGCTTGTAACCCAGCTACAACGTTTAATGCTTACACCAACGGGCAGGGAAGTATTAAGAAAACTGGGTTTCAAAGGAGCGCTAGTAGAAATTCAAAGGACAGACACAATACCCGACGAACACAGACAAACATTAAAGGCGGCTCCACCGCCCAAAAATATGGACACAAATCTGCCCACTGCACGCAGAGCGGCCAGAGCCACCTATATACAAAGAACGCTAGCCCTGAGGGACACCACGGTGTATGTGGACGCAGCCAGATACGCAAAAATTCCAGGACAAGGCAATTACAACATGGTGGCGACGGTTATAGGCTCGGACCTACGCGAGATCACTAGCGCATCTTTTAAACGACTGCACGGTAGTCGAGGCCGAAGAGGCGGCCGTAGCTCTAGCAGCAGCGGAGGGCTACCGGTCCAAGCAGTCTTCATATCAGACTCGCAAGCAGCCTGCCGAAACTATATGAATGGCAGAATCAGCCGCAGCGCGCTCCGCATACTCCGCTCTTGCGGCGCACCCCAAAAGGATAAGCAAGGAAGACCACTTTTGCATACGATAGTAAGGACGCCAGGTCACGAAGGAGTGGTAGGCAACCAAGAGGCCGAAAGGGTAGCTCGAGAGCATACGAAAAGCCCAGCTTCCCGCGTAGGCGGCCCCGAGGTTTTCGTACCTATCCCTCAGGGATATACTGCGATTTTAGATTATTTTAAGGAGGTCAGAAGACGCCACCCCTCACCACACAAATCACTTAGCAGGGAAGAGCTTGTAGCTTGGAGACAGCTGCAAACGGGTACCTACCGTAACCTGCATATACTAAGCAAAATTCACCCCACGCAATATAAAGATACATGTCCATGGTGTAACGAAACGCCCACGCTATATCATATTTCGTGGGAATGCCCGAGAATACCCGTGGTCCCAGTCGTACCAAACCCGAGTGCGGAGCAGTGAGAGGGATTGCTCTCCAGCGACCGCCGGTGCGACCAAATTGGTCTAATCCGGCGGGCCAAGCTGGCGGCGGCATCCAGCGGAGCCCTGGAGTAGGGGCAGACGACCCTGTGCAAGAGAAGATGACCCAAGTCATCTGACACCGAAGACGAACAAAACTAGAGCAAAATAAAGTTTATTTTCTCTCTCTCTGGTTATTCAAGAATTATGTTGAGTGATTCGGTTTTTTTGGGTCAGTTTTAGAGCAAAACACACGCTTATGTAATAGCTCATATTTCCTTGGGACGTGCATACTTCCTTTTTACTCATTATTTTCAGAACTTTTATAGAAAGGCTAGACGCAATAAAAAGGTTTTCGTGATCAAATTTTTTTTGTCTTTTATTACGATTATTTTTCTCCCGTAGATTGTCTTCTCTTGCGCAGCATTTTCTTGCGTGTAATATAACTGCAAGCCTTCCTTTCTACTGTCGGATATCAAACTTTTGTACACCATGCGACCAGCCGCTAATCAACGAATTTAAACTACATATGAAGACTGCATCGCGGCGCCACCTCCTGGAATTTGTCTATGGTTGAAAAACTCGATGGGGGCCCTTTCTTGCCTGCAAGCATGCGAGTTTCTCGTTTTAGTGCGCCGTGCTCTTTCTCAGCGAAATACCAAACAATCCCGCTGTTTCAGCAAGAGTGTGGTACTTCTAATTCGAGAGCGTTGGTACACCCCTATCGGAAAAAAAATTGTCCGGTGTTGAGTTCGGCGTTAGCGTTAGCGACCGCTACAAGCCTGTTGTTGTTGCGACTGCAAGAAGAAATGAACGTGCACGGGCCTGCCCACTCGCTCAAGCTGAGCCACAATCGCTGCCACGTGCAGCCAGTAGGAGAGTTGAAAGATAAGTGAGAGGAAAGATTGAAATAAAAGACGCGCGTCGCAACAACCGCGTCATCCGAAACCACGACGACGGTTTAGCAATAGGTACACCCGGTGACGTGTAGCTCTCGCCACATTGGCGAGATCTCGTACACCGTAGCCCCGTATGGCTAGGAAGCCACCTGCTCCCTGCGTTTCAACCCTCTCAGCCAGAGCCTCTCAGCCGGCGTGGCCGGTACATTTCCCCGCACCGGCAGCCTAGGTGAGTCACGTAAGCCGTGTTACCTTGTGGTGGTGGTGGTAGTGGTTTTTTATTAAAATAATAGTGAAAAGGAAGGAAGATAATTTTGCTAGCCCCGGCATCTGCCATCGATACTCAAGCACCTGAACAGGGTCAGGGGAAAAAAGTGTAGCAGGTAGAATGGAGAAATGAAATGAAAGAGGTGAGGGCACAGGAAGAGAGGATGGGGGAATGTTACCTTGCAGCGTCATCACATTCTGCTCGCCGGATTGAGAGTGAAGTGAACATCACGGAAGGTGGCAGTTAAATTAATGATTGGTGGAGAGATTTTGTTAGGGAAGAGAAATATATATCTCACAAGACTCCACCGGTGGCAGCGCTTGCCATTGCCGGGCAGTGACACATCGCTTGATCACTGCACCACTGTGCGGGGAGTGGTATGAGGTCTTCACGAGGATCTATGAATGTAAACTAGAGAATGACCGATTCCGCATATATGAGCTTTAACTCGCGAACGCTATCGCATCATAGCCTTAAGGCGGAACGTACGAGTCCACTCCAGATTTTTTTTTCACGACTTGTTTGAGTAGGGAAAGCACTACTTCACTAGCCAACCAGAAAAGCCGATGTTTGCTCAAGCCTCTCAGTTGTCTAATAATAATAATAATAATAATAATAATAATAATAATAATAATAATAATAATAATAATAATAATAATAATAATATAATTGGTTTTTGGGGAAAGTAAATGGCGCAGTATCTGTCTCATATATTGTTGGTCACCTGAACCGCGCCGTAAGGGAAGTGATCAAGGGGGGAGTGAAAGAAGAAAGGAAGAAGGAGGTGCCGTAGTGGGAGGCTCCGGAATAATTTCGACCACCTGGGGATCTGTAACGTGCACAGACATCGCACAGCACACGGGCGCATTGGCGTTTTGCCTCCATAAAAACGCAGCCGCCTCGGTCGGGTTCGAACCCGGGAACTCCGGATCAGTAGCCGAGCGCCTTAACCACTGAGCCACCACGGCGGGTCTCAGATGTCTGTAGATATAAAATATTCCCGCGACTGGGTTTCAGACCTGCGGCGGCGCGAACAGATCATCTTCGCTGGGCACTGCACGAGAGCAATATGCTGCCACCGCAGCCATTCGCGCCTCATGTTATTCCTGAAACACTCCCGCGCTATGCATCGCGCAACGCCATCATCAACTTCGATATGTCTGCAAAAGTGACGAGAGGAAAGGCGCATAACGAGATCTCTGGACAGTAGACGCCTCAAATCGATCTTTGAGCTACGTGGTGGCAGTGACAGAGATGCGAAAACATTGAAAATTGGTTTAGAGGAAAGGAAACGACGCAGTACTTGTCTCATGTCGGTGGACACCTGAACCGAACAGTATATATAATTGGTTTTGGGGGAAAGGAAATTGCGCAGTATCTGTCTCATATATCGTTGGACACCTGAACCGCGCCGTAAGGGAAGGGATAAAGGAGGGAGTGAAAGAAGAAAGGGAGAAGAGGTGCCGTAGTGGAGGGCTCCGGAATAATTTCGACTACCTGGGGATCTTTAACGTGCACTGACATCGCACAGCACACGGGCGCCTTTAGCGTTTTGCCTCCATAAAAACGCAGCCGCCGCGGTCGGTTTCGAACCCGGGAACTCCGGATCAGTAGTCGAGCGCCCTAACCACTGAGCCACCGAGGCGGGGCTGAACCGAACAGGAAGAAAAGGAATAAAGGAGGGAGTGAAAGAAGAAAGAGAGAAAGATGTGCCGTATTGGAGGTCTCCAGATAACTTTCGACCACCTGGAGATCTGTAACGTGCACTGACATCGCACAGCTCACGAGCGCCTTTTACATTTCACCTCTGTCGAAACGCGGCCCCTGCGGTCGTGTAAGAACCCGGGTACAGCGGCTCAGTTGCCAAGCACCCTAACCACTGAGCCACCGCGGCGTGCACTGCTGGCGTTTTCGTTCGCAACGTTTTGGCAGAAACGCTGCACTAGAGAAACAGGCCACAGGTTTCCTATGGGTTCATTCGCGGAGGCGTAGGCAATCTTGTAGACGCCGCTTGTTTGGAGGACAAGAAAGAGGCATAACTGCGTCCCTGGGTGAACGGGCATCTGAATCGCGCTTTACGGTACATGGCGGTAGTGTGCACATGCAGAAAAACTGCTTTTGCGGAATATTTCGCGATTAGCTATGCTAAACCGTCATCAATTGGTTTACTTATTGCGCGTTTGTAACAATGAAGAAAGAGGCAGTGAAGTGCTATCTTCGGGGTGATACTGCTGACATTATCGCGATACACGCTAGATGAGCATCTCGCGGAACGACTCCGACTGGCGGCTGTTTATTTCATCCACCATGAACGCCCGAGGTGTGCCGGGAAGACAGCATACCAGATGGACGTCTAGTGGCTTGTCGACTGTGCTACGGTTTGAATTTTTTTTTCTTGTTGAAAATTGAAAATTGTTTGTTAAGGAATGGAAATGGCGCAGTAATTGTCTCACATACCTCGGAGGACACCTAACCGCACCGTAAGAAAAGGGAGGAAGATGAGAGTGAAAGAAGAAAGAGAGAAAGAGGTGCCGTAGTGGAGGGCTCCGTATTACTTGAGGAGAAGAAGAAGAAGAAGGGCTCCGGAATAATTTCGACCACCTGGGGATCTTTAACATGCACTGACATCGCACAGCACACGGGCGCCTTAGCGTTTCGCCTCCAACGAAACGCGGACGCCACGGTCGGGATCCAACCCGGGTACTTCGGTTCAGTAGCCCAGCGCCCTAACCACTAAGGCACCACGGCGGGTTCGTTGCCGCGGCACCGTTCGATATTTCGCTGAACAGGATCACAATGCATGAAGTGAACAATAAATGAACTCAAGAACCTTGAGTACGCAAGGCGGCGCAATCTCGTTTGGCCATCTTAATTTCTACCGCGAATTTTGTGGCCTTCACATACAATAATATTTTGAGACAACAAGCCGGTTTTCATGGTCGCTTTGAATTCGTCGTAACGAGATTGTCCAGTATTAGTAGCAGATCTCTAGTTTTGCGCAGAGTAGTAAGTAGTAGCAATGTTATGGAGCTGTTCAAGGCTTGGAGAAGCTGTGGCATGTGGCCGAGAAGCCCGGACAAATATGGATACTCCCTAGAAAAACTTGGTCTGGAGGTAGTTGGCGCATTTCCGGTATAAACTTTAGCATAAACGAGATCGAAGACCGAGCCGGTTTTTTGACAGGAGAATTAAGCTGCTTGCTTTGCGTCGCCACTTCGGCTTGTTCTGGAGTGCGCTAATCTTTATGCGAAGCGGATTGTGTCGACACCTTTGTGCTCAGCAAAACATTCGGGCTTGTGTTCTGAGTAGTCAGTCACTGGTGTTTGTCATGTATAAAAAGCCGAATCGGCTTAAATTATCAGGTGCAAAAGAGAACATAGACTTAGTTTCGATTAAACAAATTAGAGAAATTCTGGGTTCGTAGCTCCGAAGAACTGGAGTCCCCGAATAGACAGCACTGGTGGCGATGACCATGGAATTTTCTCTCCTAGAAGGGGTCAGAACTGCCACTTAAGCCCGTATTTATCTTCCTTAGTTTGTTTTAATTAACATAAAGACTGATTGATCGAATTATTCAGTTATTGACTGATTACTCCCCTTAGGCCCACTGGTGAGCCATCCAGTGCACATGAAAACACAACACTTGAGAGGAAAAACAGAGGTGTGAGGAAAAGGGGAAACCAGCGCTAGCGCAGCATGTACACAGAATGCGTTCCTTTTGTGCCCCTACCTCGGCGGACAGCTCAGACAGAGAGTTCTTGCACGCCATCAATAGCTGCAGAGCGTTAGTAGGATGGGCCGAGTGTTTGGCCTGAACTTTGCAATGCATGTTTGTCTCTTGTTAATCTACATGTGCAGGTTGATGGTGCCGTTTTATACGACTTTCCTGAAGTGTCTCAATATTTGCTCCTCATTTTTTCTTAACCTTTTGCTGATGTTAGTATTGAACAAGAAACCGAGGTATCATGGATGATAATTTCGCGGACTACTTGGTGAAAAAACTCATTTCCAAATTCCTAGTGGGGAGATGCTTCTTGATGTCCATACGTCGAAGACACTTTAGAGGCGCAGCTTTATAACTTCGCGAAGCCGTTTTTAGCAATGTTTGCGCAATCAACTACCTCTAAGGTACTGAGGTGAGTTGAGTGAGTCATATGTACAAGGTGTTACGTACGCCACTCGGTAATGCATAAATAATCTTCCCCTTTCTGTGGCTCCCGGCAGAAGTCAACCATATGGCTCGGGACGCACCCAGAAAAATTGTAAATAATACTTGAACTAGCATCACCAACAAGGCCATAATTATTAATATTTTGATTGTATGATGCGAACTTCAAAGTTGAAGCTGTTACCTTAATTACGGCGAGGAATATAAATTTGAATTCCATTAATTTTTGCTGAAAGTAACATGCATTTCTGACTGCGTTTAGTCAATGAACGCAGATTCCCGTAACGATCCTTACAGAAAGCGCTCTGCGCAAATCTTTATGAACTTTCACCCAAAAAAGCTTTGGACACTGCACAACGACCACGCAGGTGCGTCCCTTTGTAAACGACGCGCCAAGAAGTGGTGAAATCCAAGGCTATTTTTATTTATTCTACAAACGTTCTCTACGTCACGTGCAAATACTTCAGTATGCGTTGGCATCGGGCTTTCTATGCTACCTTTCAGCGAAGAATTTGTCACAATTTGCAGGTGTCTTTTCCTTTCATCGGCTCAGTGCCTCTGCACTCAAAGGCGGTCCAATATTAACTGTACGTCTTCAGCGCGTAGTTAACGCTGTAAATAGTGCAGAGTTTTATGTTATCACTCACTCCACCATAAAGAATATTAAGAAATGTTAACTACAAAGCCAGAAGTTCTGAGCCTTTGCGTTATATCAGTACCGTAACTGCATTCTGGACTGAGTGAGTAAGAATGAATAAGTCATGAGGTTAAAAAACAAGCGCGTACTTGCTATGTTCACCGCAGAAGGAGTCCTCTCTAATACCGTCGTACTGAATCAATAAAAGCACCCACTCTAGGCTTCGAAAGTTGTGAATAGATAATAAGTATAACCGTAATGTTTTTGAAGAATTATCACAGCGAGATCGTTTATTCTTCGGTCCATCTGGCTCATGTGATGCGAAATGCTGTCATCACTGCGCCCTATTTGTGGTTTAAGTTTCTATTAGGCATGTGAATTTTGTTATTGTCCGTATAAAAGAATTTCTGCACATCATTAATAATCAGAGAGACTTTCAGGAAACGTAGGTAGGTTTCCGCGACCTCTAGGAGTATATAATTACATGGGCACTGCACAAAACACTACGTGACTAAAACGTAGCTGGCACACGCGCGAAGCGTTGACTGGAGCTAATAATAATAATAATAATAATAATAATAATAATAATAATAATAATTGGTTTTTTGGGGAAAGGAAATGGCGCAGTATCTGTCTCATATATCGTTGGACACCTGAACCGCACCGTAAGGGAAGGGATAAGAGAGGGAGTGAAAGAAGAAAGGAAGAATTAGGTGCCGTAGTGGAGGGCTCCGGAATAATTTCGACCACCTGGGGATCTTTAACGTGCACTGACATCGCACAGCACACGGGCGCCTTAGCGTTTTTCCTCCATAAAAACGCAGCCGCCGCGGTCGGGTTCGAACCCGGGAACTCCGGATCAGTAGTCGAGCGCCCTAACCACTGAGCCACCGCGGCGGGTCTGGAGCTAATGCAGAATTGCATTTCAATTGTCTGCCCAAGGAGGTCGCAGTCATCCTCTTGAAGTTTCATTCCTTGTGTACTAGATTTTCCTCTGCTTCCATGCTCGCTGGATAACATGGGTAACATCCTTTCACACGCATGGTCATATACACAGCGTACGCTTGTAAAGACAAGGATTGAGTTTATATATCCAGACTAGCTTGTACCTTGATTTCTATACACGTGAGATCAGGAGTGCGAACACAAAATTTAGTCCGTAATATGCGCTAGCGAAGACTGGTCTGGGAAAATTTGATGTGCTAATCTAGAACACATTGGGTCATAAACATGGACTGAACATTGTAATTCAATGTGTCATGGCTACCCGCGCAAACCCGCGGAAGAAAGGCAATAAAGAAAAGCTCACAATTATTCAAAAGTGCCCTGACCTGTGTTCATCATCCTCATCAGTGTCGTTTTCGCAGTGCCACTGCAAAAAAAAAAAGATATTAATATTTTCTCTACGAACACAACGCAACACATATGCGAAGCTGATTTTAAACTACATAAAAAACAGAACCCAAACTAATCGCTTGAGCTCTAAGTTTACGGCACTTACGAGAATACAAAATTCGGTAATTTTTCACCTCCTTGACGTCTCCTTTCTGAATATTTAAGATAATATTAACGTTCTTCCGAGATTCTGGTATGTTGATAGTCATAAGGCATTGCGTACACATGGTGGCTAGTTTTTCTAGCACAACCTCACCTCCGCCCTTTGAGTTGTCTGCTGTTAACTGATCCTCACCAGCTGATTTCTCCCTTTCCATTGCTCGTAAGACTTTCTGTACTTCCTCTTTCGTTAATGGTGGGATGACGCATTGGTGTGCTCTTCTGGCTCTCTCATTAACGTTCTGATTACTTTGGCTATTGTATAGACTTGAGCAGAACCCTTCGGCTACTTTAACTATCTTGCTAATATCTCTAATGACATTTCCTAATGGTACTTTACTAATGACATTTCCCATATTGATAATGACATTTCCCTCTGTGTCTTAACGCATACATCTGATATTTGCCTGTGCCTAGTTTACTCTTCACTGCATTTACGCTGCCTCCGTTTTTTTAAGCATGCTTGATTTTCTCTACGTTAAACTTCATTATGTTAATGTTAAACTTCATTATGCCGGACACCTTGCGCTTATTTCTTATCTTTGACAGCTCTGCCAGTTCTATTCGGTCCGTATTCTATTCTGTATTCGAGATTAGGAAATCAATTTATCTCCTGTGCGAGAAGTACCCATGAGCGCAAACACATGATGCGCGGCCATGCTCACGATCCACATAACATTCAAGCTGATGCTATGGCTCACCTTGACACATCAGAAGACCCGCCACCTTCCCCTCTTCCCCCAGATCCTGTCCCATGTTTTCGGTTCACAAGTTCTGCGCCAGCGAACACGCGCTGTAATCGTGTCCGCACCCTCCGCGCTGTAATTCCTCCGGCAGGAGGAGGTATCCGTGCTCCGCATTCGGGTAGGGGCGGCTCTGACCCCATCTCTCCGCTATCCGTGGCGTGAAGATCAGCCAGCAACTTACAGGTGCCCTCACTGTGGCGCTGCACCAGACATTTGCGATGTGCGGCACTTGCGTTGGACGTGCCCAGTGACGGCTCCTATTAGAAAAGGGCTTCTCAGAGTGATGGGACTGTGGCGGAGCCGCTAATGGGACTATGTAAAGTGGACTATGAACAATCTCTTCACCGGTCACCTTCGCGACTACCTCAACGGTACTGATATTTAATCCTTCTTTTCAATTCATATCTCCTGCATCCCATTTCCCCTTTCTCAACTTATGCCTGATGGCACACTTCTCTAAAAAAATTCTTAGTAGAATTCGCAGACAGAATTTATTTACGGATCATGAATACTTCCTTCCGAAAACGAAAGAACAGGAAGCAGACCTGGAAGAGCCCGAATGGTGAGGCTAAAATGAAATAGACTTCATACTATGCGCTCACCCTGGTATCGTGAAGGATGTGGAAGTCCTCGGAAAGGTGCGTTGTAGCGACCACAGAATGGTAAGGTCGCGAACTAGCTTAGTCTTGAAAAGGGAACGGCAGAAATTCGCGAAGCAGAAGACCATTAACGAATTAGTAATAAGCGCGAAAATAGAGGATGGATGGAAAACTTTATTAAGCAAGCGAGTTTGGACCGTGCAAGGTCTCAGGGCCACCGCACAGCCCTCACATTACGCGCATGTGTCCAGGCCACGTAGGGCCATGGCACTGGCACCCCGGTTCACACAGCGAAGTTGCGTGTCCGGGTCCTGCTGATTAAGAAATGCCAAAGAATGAAAAAGTCTCACCCTACTGACAGAATAAAACCGGTCGAGGTATCAAAGTTAATGAATAAGGGCAAGGTAGCAGACATAAGAACGTTTAATAGGAAGAAAATCGAGTAGGCTCTACAGAACGGAAGCAGCGTAAACGCGATGAAGAGGAAACTGGGCATAGGTGAAAATGAGATATATGCGTTATGAAACATAGATAGCAATGCCATTACCAATATTGATAAGATAGTTGAAGCAGCCGAAGAGATGTACACAAATCTATAGAGTAGCTAATGTAGTCTGAACGTCTGTGAGAGAGGCAGTATCGCACAGCCATGTGACATTGCGCCAGTAACGAAAGCGGAAGCAAAGAAACCTTAGGCTCAATGCAAAGGGGTAAAGAAGCTGTTGAGGATCAGGAATCATCAGATTTCTTGAAAGACGACGGAGAATTTGTGCTAGCAAAACTATACACCCTCTACAAGGAATGTCTTATGCAATCGCGCATACAAGTTTGTAACGATGCTAACATTATCTGGATTCATAACAAAGGGGACGCCAAGGTCTTACAAATTATAGCCTAATCAGCATACTGTCCGCTGCCCACAAGGTATTTACTAAGGTAATCGCAGATAGAATCAGGACATTAGACTTCAATCGACCAAGTTATAAGTAATGCATTCTTAAGGGGTACTCGACAATAGACCGTATGCACGCTATCAATCAGGTAATAAAGAAATGCGCAGAAATAACCAACCCTTATATAATATAGCGTTCACTGATTACCAGAAAGCATTTGACTCACTGGAAACCTCAGGAGTCATGAAGGCATTGCGGAATCAAGGTGTAGAGAGTCGTATGTGAATATACTGGAAGACATCTATAACGACTGCATAACTACCATAGTTCTTCCTAAAGTGAGCAATAAAATTCCAAATAGGAAGGGTGTCAGGCAGGGAGACCCTATCTCGCCGCTGCTATTTCACGCCTATTTACAGATGTTCCGAGGCCTGGATTGGGAACAGTTGGTGATAAGAGTTAATGAAGATCTAGTACCTAAGTAATTTGTCATCCGCTGAAGGTTTTGCTGATGGTATTGTTGATGGGGCATTGCCTTGCCAAGCCACTCAAGAGATGAGTTGCAAAGCATAATAAATCAGACAGATAGAGCTGAACAGTAGGTCAAAAACTAAAATGCAGAAAACCAAAGTAATGCTCAACAGTCTCGCAAGGGAACAGCAGTTCACAATTGATATTGAGGTAGTGAACGCTGATCCGAATCATCAGAGGGAGATAAATAGAAGAATAAGAATGGGGTGGGGCGCATTTGGAAGGTTCTCTCAGATTTTGAATACCAGCTTGCTAATATACGTCAAGAGAAAACTATACAACAGCTGTATCTTGCCGGTACTCATCTATGAGGCAAAAATGTGGAGGTTAGCGAAAAGGGTTCAGATTACGTTGAAGACAACACAGCGCGCTGTGGAAAAAAATGATAGGACTAACGTTAAGGAAGAGGAAGCGGGGAAGGTGAGAGGGAAGAGGCGTCGGTTGATGACAGTCTAGTCGAAATAAAGAGGAACAAATATGGTCGGGCAGGGCATGTAATGCAAACGGAACATAGCCGATGGTCCTTAAGGGTGATGGAGTGGATTTTAAGAGAAGGTAAGCGTAGTAGGGGGCGGCAGAATGTTAGGTTGGCGGATGAGATTAAGAATTTGCGGGGATACTGTTGTCTAGCTGAAAAAGGACCGGATTAATTAGAGAGACATGGAAGAGGCCTTTTCCCTGCAGTGCATGCATGTGGTCAGGGTGATGCTGATGTTGAAACAAGGCTGTTCCTAATGGCATTCGACCGTTGAACAGCAAAACGTCAGAGCCAGTGAGCAACGTCAATGTGCATCTTTGGTACATTAAGCCGCTTATAAAATATAAGCTATGGCGTAAGATAATGAACTAAAATACATACATAGGACTTCATCAGGCATGTGTATGTTTGGCAACACTGTGAGAAATAGCTGTACGAGCAAAATATCGACAACAATCGAACCCCGGCGCTTACACGATCATAAGCAGCGTTCCTGAAGGATCCGTGCAGCCGAAGCACGAGAGTTCTGATGCTTCAGTTTACGCCCAAAATTAAAAGCGCTGAGTAAATATTCAGCCTTATTGCCGTAGTCGCGATTGAACACCTCTACTTCGCGAAAGCAGAAACTGATGAGATTGATGTTAGAGACACTGTTCTCCTTTTAAGAGCGTTAGCTCTCACTACTTACATTTGTCAAGGACGCGTCTGTCTGCAGTGAAGGTAAAATTGACCAAAACACTTACCACGTGACCACACTATATGACACAGCAACAATGGTCACGTAGAGCACCAGTTGATACTTTTGATACATTATATATGTGCCAGTATAGCGGCCTTCGAAGTGGGACTCTCCCCTCCCCGCCCCGGGGCCATCATTTGCATAAAATATGGGGGCCTGCTTGACGCAGAATGTTCTAAGTGGTGTCAAATGACTTGGCATGTTCCTGAGGATAACAACAACTGATTGAGATGAAGCCCAAAATGTGTGTTGGATTCGCAACGACGACCTTTCCGCCCTCAAACCATGCCTTTCGAGGACCCTCAGACGGTCGTTACGGCCGAACCGTTCATCGCAGAGGTTTCCGGATGTTGTCAAATAATTCGTCGTGTACTGATGCACACGTTTTTAAATTTATTACCTGATATAACGAAGAAATGTACCCGACATAGCGAAGGTGGCTATGAATCTGAATACTAGTTCAAAATGCATGGCGTAGATGGCGCTGCTTGTGTCTGAGAGGGGATGTTTCCGGAAACATTCGCAGATGTTTGGCTTTCGTCGTCTCTACGTTGGCTGAGCACACCGATGTAAACATTTGAAGGTCCGGTAGCTAACGCTCTTAAGTCGAACACTGAGGAAGTGTTGGCAAATAATTTTTTTTTCCGTGCAGAAGTGATTTATTGGCCTCCGCAGAAATTTTCTAAGATTGTGTTTGGATTCTGAGCGTGCCGTTTCTGCTAGGAACGTGTAATTCACGTGCGCCTCGCGCCACCTAGGTCGATGACAAAGATCCATTGAGTTCCCGCCATTGCAGTTTGATGGCACTGCCGTATAGATGCGGCTAGGGTGCCTCGATGCACTTGCCTTTATTACAAAGGAACACTGTATCGAGTCACCCTAGCAGCCGGTGGTAGCAGTTGTAGATATGCGTGACAGTCGTGATACCATACTATTGGCAGGGGTGGGAGTTTTAGCTAAGATTATAGATTTAAGATATCCGTGTCCACAATGCAGCTCTGTGGAGTACATTGCTCCTGTCGGCTATGCGTTGCTTTCGCTGTGATTAGGTGACCACCACGCGAAACGCAATACGTGCCTAGTTGCTCGTGCAACCTGCGGTGTCATCAGGTGAGATGAGCGCAAGGACGTCATATGCGGCGAAACAGCTGGAAATAATTTTCACAAAATATAAATAGCAGTACTGTCTGAATTCTCGGAGGACTATTCAACCACGCCTTAGGCGAGAGAATGAAGCTAGGAGTAAAACAACGCAGACAGAAAAAGGCGCCGCAGTGGAGAGCTCTTGCATGTCGACTACCTGGATTTCTGTAATGCGGACTGGGATCGAATTGTATATGGATGTTATATGCATTTCATCTCCTTCGAAACCCACCGGTCTGGTTTTAGTGGGAGTTTAGTGGGTGAATATTGGAACCATGCCAAAAAGAAAGGAATTAAAGTTGCTGTGAAATAATTAAGGAAAAAAATGACAGTGGTTACGTTCTCTGTATGTTAAATGTCGCAGAATAGTTCGCAGTTTATCGCCAAACTGCATATATGAATCATTATGTTGGAGAGCAGCAAAGACTTGCAATCGTTATTTCGGTTTTTGAAAGTCAACCAGGGTCGTGACATCGGCATGCATCGATGTATAGAAATTGTTTTGTGACTATTGCTTCGCTCGTTAATAGACTGCAGTGTCGCAGCGGCACGTTCCCGCCTCCAGCGCAATAATGGCGCGGTCATCAGCGCTCACCGCAAATGAAGGCAGGGTGAAGCCAGGCAAGAGCTCCGCCAACAGAACACCTGGCGCTTTTCATGTATCAGCGCTCGTCGTGTTCCTTTGCTCGTTCGTGTTGCCATTTTGCTCTCTCATGTTTTTCGTGAATACGCGCCAACAAGCCCAGTTGCAAGTACTTCTGCTTTTCTTGTTCTCCAAGCTTTGCGTAGCCAAGAGGGTCGATGGCAAGTTCTACTCGCCTGCGCTCTATAGCGTTCCGCAATACCTTGATATTATGAAATTTTTCATTTATTAATACTGTAAACTGAAAATTTCCTTAAATTGTTTCTCATAACCAACAAGATACTAGATTTTGGCGACTCAGTTTCTCAGCAGCCTGCGAGACAGTTTTTTATTGTAACCTGACACAGAAAACGATGCTGGAGCAACCCTCTCCCGCTTTCTTTCAAGGAAGTCTCGGAGAACAAAATATTGCTCTTTACACCTAACACAAGAATCGGCGGAAGAGAAAAAAAACATTGCACAGAACCCGCAGACATTATTGTTAACGCTGAAATTGTATTCTTCGTGCATGTATCACAGAACGCGCAGAAAAATGAAGCGCGGACTATCCAGACGCCTGCGATGTAAGGCAGTGCCTCGGTGTAAGAAACGCATGTTTCCATTAAATTGGTTTTCTTTCCAGCTCCAGCAGGAGCGCAGTTTTCGCTGGTCATATACTCATTTAGAAGCTCTTTCTGCTTTTCTGTATCAGTGCTTTTGTTGAAACAGTTTCCATATCATTGCATTTGAGCGCATTTTCCTTGGAGGCATTTGGCCAGCAAGTACTTTTAATTTCATGAACGGTTTAGAGGACGACTAAGAGAGAGTCCAGATTCTCTTAGAAGAAGATATAGGTTCTCTTAAGTTCTGAGATTGAGAGTACCTTGAAGTGAGAAACATTAGTCCAATGTCAACCAAAGGTAGAAGCGTATTCAACGCGGCTTAGATCCCGGTTGCGGCGGTCTCATTTACATGCAGTTGAAATGCAAGAGGCCCGCGTGCTGTACGGTGCCAGTGCACGTTTAATTACCCTCCAAGCCTCAGTCACTTTGAGACTTCATAAACCTGATTATAAACCAATGATGTACAACTTTAATGCTTAGTGATGAGATCGCATCACAAGTCCTCATCAAGCTGCTCATAGCAGCCTTTTTGTTCTAGTCATAGCATTTCGTTTGTTCTATGCGGAAGAATGTTGAATAAAGATTGATTAATACCTCTGTGAGGACCAGGTGGTTTCTTTCATGAAAATGTGCAATTGCGCAATAAAGGCAAGAACAGAGAACGCATACAGTATGTGGAGTGTGCCGCTCCCTCCTTCGGTGTGCAACCTAAAACCATCGCCCCCTCCTCCTCTCACCTACGCGCACACACATTCGTGCGTTTTGGCAGTGAGTCGCTTTCTGGGGCTGGTGTCTAAAATTTCAGTGACAGGCTTTAAAAGGCGCGCCTTTTAGTACGTGGGCCTTCAGAAAAAGGACATCACACGGGGACGCTGTCTAGTGACACACTCCATCTCTTCAGACACTGCAGATATTTAAATGTATTTTGCTGTGTTTACATGTACAATCACCATTGTTCGGGCCGCGCGCAATCCTACAAAGATGAGTCTGTCGGCCGTGCAGTGGCTACTAAAGAGCGTACACAAGAGCCATGGAGTTTCGCTTCTTGCTTTTATGTATTGCGCCATTGTATTGAAAGAGGTGCTATCAAAGTAGCTCAAGAAATAGCTCAAGATGTATCTCCCGATATTGTGGTTTAATCTCATTTTGTGTCTTTATCTCACGCCAGCTAGATTACCCCGACTTGTCGGATTAGCTATTTGTGGCGCGCAGTATCACTCTCAGAAAAAGTTTTCTTTGACTTATGCAGTCCAACGTTAGCTATCAAACTGCGACAAGCCACGTGCAAATTATAGGTGCATTTTGTCTGGGAAATACCTTTAACAGTATATTTAATGAATGAGGTGTATGCTTCATTCTTTCTAAGCGACCGACGGGCCATGTGTGCTCTCTGTTACCATACACGCCTTTAGTTTAAGCTCAATTCCGTACAGATATTCAAGACAGATGTACTGTCTTTACCAAAATAACCGATCAAGGGGGGTTCCTATCCTACACATGCAGTTTGTCAGTTATGGCACCCTCAAGCTCTAAATATTCTTAACGTTAGGGTAAGCAGTTTTGGTTTCTAGGGATGCCGTAAGGACACCACTATGCGGCTGAAAAGCAAACCCCTTTGCCTGGTTACTTTTGGCAATAACGGTACATCTTGACTGAATCGAAGTGCTGAAGAACCGTGAAAACATACGTACTGTTACAATTCTGTGACTTTACCTCGATACACACAAAAAGCAAACGCCGAAGTGCAGTGTTTAGCACAGGATGGCATCTGGAAGGTGTCGTGGCCTGCTTGGAAACTCGTTACGCCGCAGGGTACATATTTGATTCGCTAAGCCGACCACTAAGGTACTAGTTGTAATAACGCTGTATACTTACTAGTGCATAAGCGAAAAAGGCCTTCTTCCATGCTTTTCTTCCAGTTCTTGGATTTCCGCTTTTCGGCATTTGTTTATCATCTGTTAAAATGCCTGACTAAAAGAAAATTTAAAAGTGCGCGTTTCCAATAGCCTTATTATGCACACTTCTTGCTCCCTCGTCCAGTATACTGCATAGTTGGTACTTTTGGGATGTTGAAGTAAATTTGTAGCAGTATGCGTCTACTTGGGCCCTCTTACAAAGAAAAAGATTTCAACTAGACTCGGGCTGCGTCGTTGGCGTGGTCGCATTGATTTTTCCCACGATTGCCTTTCAATAGGCGTGTCTTCCTTGAGCAGGCTGTAGAATATAGTAAAACAAGAATAAAGAAGAAGGGAGTAAGGACAATGGATAGTTAGCAATGTGTAGTTTATGGGCCACAAGAAAGAGGCTAATCATACGCACCAAGCAGAGTTAAAAGTATGCATATTTCGCTGAATAGAAAACTAGAATAAGAAATGTTGTGACTATAGGTCCTATTAGAGCTGAAATCATTTACAGCAGTAAAGGCGTGTACTTTTATTAGCTTATTAATTCCTCGCTGTCGAAAAAATGAGCGCTGGTGATGGTCGATGGACATTATCAATATAAAGTGGAGAGAGGTGAAATGTAATGGTAACAAGGCCGATATCGCCTAAATGAGTAAAAAATGGCAGGAATGTCCTACCACCTGATGCGGCGCCAAGTAATGCCTTGATGAAAAGTATTGGAAACACATTGCTTGATTTCATCCACGCACTGTAACACTTGAGGCAAAATGAAAACCATGCTGCTTTGAAAGTAAACAATGATGGTATTTCAAGCCATACAGATATTTCGAGCTTCAGTAATGCTCTAAGTGTCCTACTTCATGGCTGAAATTCTAGACATGGGCCCTGGATACTTTTGACTACGATGTTACATGTGTTTCTCCTTGCACAAAAAGGCAGAGCCTGATGTAAAAAAAAAACAATAAATGCAGGTCACATTTGAATCCCTCACAAAGGTAAATCGAGTCGTAAAATATTGGACCTTGGGGTACCTTGCTATCAAGAAATATGAGTTGTATTTTTGTATGGTAGCAGAAAATCTTGTGCAGTTTCCGTTTGGCAAGTCTTCAGAAGGTCAGCATGTTTATGACACGATAACGTAGGATGATAAGCTGCAGCTGACTCGCTTAAGAACTATTTCTGCTTTTGTAGAGGCAAACAACGTAGACAAAAATGATCATGTCTGAAGTAAAGTGTTCTTAACAAAATGTATTCGATGCCTTTTCTTGCACATGCAAAAATACTTCAGGGTGCTTTGGAGGATGCCCCAAAAAAAACAAAGTAAATTCAACAAGGGGTAGAATGGCTTCAATGCCTGTGACAGGTCATGTACTGTAGAATCGGAAGTGGTTAATTCGCCTGCATTGGCAACAATCCATCCATAGCGGCCGTTTTCCAATCCTGCCTAGTTTGAGAGCCTTGCTGTGTACGGCTGCACTTGCTGTTTCTCTTAGGGTCACGCTCAAAAGCCATCAAAAGAACAAAACGAAAGGCCGCTAAGATAATAGAACTCCAGGTAATAAATAGCACGGTGGACCATACGTTTTCAGTCACGCCATTGTTTTCTAATGTAAAAACATTCTGAATTCTGTTCTCACAGGTTCCTTACAGGTGCTTTAAAGGTATGTTGGGCTATTCACACTGAAGTGGCTGCTGTGATTCTTTGATTGTGCTCTAAATTATCTGTTCTGGAACAGGTGCTGCGACCTCTTAAACTATAAGGATGTCACAACTGATAGCATATTTATTCTTTTATAATAATTGATGTTTTGATCTTTTGAACTTTCTTAACTTTATGTGACCTCGCTGGCCCACTACTTTGGTGTTCTCCACGTGATGGCGCGCCTGTTTTTTCAATATGTATGTATATGTGACGAAGGTAGCGACATTCGCCATTTCCTAGTGGTTTTCTATTTAAGCCTCACTGCCTATTATTGCTTACAAGACAGTCAGCAAGGGCGACAACTTGTGGATATAAAAAAAACAACTGCCATTTTCCCGCTTCGATTTAAACCAGTTCGCGATTTAAAATCTTCTATATGTTGCGATGTCATTCGTGAAGTCATTGCGCAATCTGTCCCGGGGAGGTGGCATACGGTAAAGTTGGTACTTGTTTGAAACGAAATAAAAGCTCCCAGTGGCTCTGCGACTCATCATGTAGGCACTGTTACAAACCCTGCAGGGGCACGCTGTTTGACCCGTCGTTAATCCCACGAAAATAAAAAAAGATGTATCGGGGAAACTACCTGTGGGATAGTTTTCACTCACGCTCCGCTTGTGTCGGACCGCGAGACGCGACCCACGATGGACAAGACAACGAAAGGAAGCGGGCAGAAGCGCATTCCGGAAACTACCACGACTGACTGCTTCGGACGAAGTAGTAGCGGGCCTCCGTATCCTCCTCGCCCATTCGCATGCGGCTCTGCAGGCTATGTGCGGCCACTCTTCTCATCTCTGAATCGTGTGGTGAAAGGAGCGGAGCCTCACTGCATTGAACGAGCGTCATGAACACGAACGATCGCTCTGGGCCTTGGCGACAAGACTCATCCAGTCGCTTGACGCAATGAACTTTTAATTCTTGACTGTTTGCTCTTTCTGTTTCCTTCTAAATTTTGTAATCGAGTTTCTTGAATAGTGGCAGTAAACCCGTTTGTTTGTTTTTTATTTTCCCAAGCTTCAAGTTCCATATTTCTTCAACCCGAAGTCTCGGACACGCTACCCAATGGAGTGCGGATTTGAGTGAACCCCTGCGCCACGACACTGGTGAACAGCGTTGGGATACGAAGCTACAAGCGGCAACAACGGTCGGCCAGCGAGAGAGCAGCTGTCATAGGACATGATCACATGTGTGGGTGAGTACTTGGCTTTCCTCTGGCGTGGACCAGATTCTAAAAGAGGGTTAAAATTCAGAACTGGTAGAGACCTGTGCTTAAATTCTCGAGGATTTGATGTTTTTGCATAGTTTTGGAAATAGCCTACGCTCGGAACTATCGTGGACCTGCAGAAGCTGCAGAAGCCTGGCCTGTTGCTGTTGTATGAGGAATGGGAAGATCGATACAAAGGGTTTGGTACGAAAACCCATGATTATTCAGGCAATCACTGATTTGGGGGCAGATGATGAGGAGCTCAGTGAGGCATAGAACCTCATAGAACAAAAAAATGAAGAGCAGCTCAGACAGCACAAAAAGGCGTGAGCGTGAAAGTGAGAATGAAGAAAAAAAACAGGAGCGGGCGATAGAGCTCCGTAAGCTAGAATTGGAGTTGAGCAAGAGGTGGGAAATTGTCCCCAACAAGTGGTACCACTTCTCAGCGAGGAGGCAGAGTTCAAGATGTCTAGGCACATGCAGCCATATGTGGTATCGGGGGATATCGGTCTGTATCTAGCAAAGTTTGGACGAACGTGCGAGAAATTATCCTGCAGTTGAAGCACTTTGTCTCAGAGGCTACTGACGGTTCTGTCCCTACGAGGCAGCGGAGGTTGCCGCGCAGCTCAGCAAGAAGGACGTGGACAACTACGAGAACGTCAATGCTTGCCTTCTAAGAAAATATAGACTTAGCGCCGAGTCGTTCAGGCAGCGATTTCGAGGTGCTAAGTAGTAGAGGGACGAGAGCTATCCCGACTTTTTGTACAAGTTCCAAGTGAACTTGATCGAATGGTTAAAGAGCACAGAGTCCCTATAGTGACCGGGACGCTGTAGTGGAGAGGATTTTATTGGAGCAGTTTTATAACTGCCTCCCTGAAGAGGAAAAAAATTGGCTACAGGACCGGTAGAAACGTGACGTCTGCGACAAAAGCGGCCGAACTCGTTTTAGTACTCTTCGCGCCGGCAGTTTAGCAACAACACTAGAGTTGAAAGGCCCGGTAATTTCGGTAGAAGTTGAGGAATTATCATCACTAGGGGAACTTTGGGAGCTCGACATCCGAGAAAGACGAAAGAAAAGTTTCTTCCAATAAACCTCAAAGAAAGGAAGACAATGGGAAGGGTGCAAAAAGTGGTCAAAGCGCAGAAAGAAAGAGCCGCGTTTGAGGCTAGGAGGCAGTTCACTAGCTAAGAGATGTAATGAGCCGGGTCACATAGCAGTGAACTGCCAAAAAGAATGGCTTGCGTTCTCGTATGCCAGTAACTGCGATGAAAACATGAAGCTGCTGGAACCTTACATGTATGACCTGGTAGTGAACGGGAAGCAAAGCAAGGTGCTGCGCGACTCAGCCGCAACGATGGATGTGTTCCATCCGTCGTATGTGTCGCCGTCCGATTACACAGGCCAATGTGCATGGATCCGAGAGGTTGTGGAGCAACAAGGCGTGTGAGGGCCCTTTCGGTACGCTTAAACCGAAGCCACAGTGTCAGCAGAGCTACCTAAATGATATTCGTGTTTATTCTCCCAACAAATCGGATATGTTACGACGAGAAAGGAGGATCCTTTTTGCAGACAGAGTTGTGCATGCCTTGACCCGTTCGAAGGTGCGAGAACTTGCAACACAGCTTACTCCTGACAATTCCACTGCAGATAAAACAGCCGTTAAACATGAGGTAGAGATGAAAACACGGTTCAGAAAATCGCACTAACGAGGCACCCGAGACTGGTCAGCCTAGCAGTAAGCATGACGAAGCGCGGAACGACGAAGTCCTAGAGAGTGGTTTTTTGCCGCCAGTGTCAAGCAGTTTCACGACGCTGCTGAGTGCGAACAAGAAGAGCTAGGTATGGAACAAGCAAATTACCCGACGATACAGGAAATCAGAGAGCTCCGCAGAAAAAGTAAGGGAAAAAAGAGAATATTGCTTTCCAGATGAGAGGCGGTGTGCCTTATCGCTTATACAAGGATAAGCGTGGAGTAGAGCGAGACCAATTAGTCGTTCCCCAGAAGTACCGACAAGGCTTACTGTTACTTGCCCATGGTAATTCGTGGTCGTGCCACCAGGGAATCAAGACAACAAAGCAGAGGCTTTTACAAGAATGCTATTGGCCTGAATGTTTTAACGACATGGAGCGTTCTGTAAGGTCGTGCGACACATGTCAGCGGGTCGGAAAGGCGTGAGATAAGTGGGAAAGCGCCCATGGTTGTAGTACCGATCATTACTGAGCCGTTTCACCGGGTGGTGATAGATGTAGCTAATCAACTCCCCGAGTCAGGGTGTCGTTATATCCTCACCATGTTATGCCCTGCCACGAAGTTACCAGAGGCTGTTGAGCTGCGCGAGGTGACATCAGAGAGTGTGGTGAATTCCCTGTTATCAGACTTTACTCGAGTTTGATTCCCTTCCGAGATCCAAAGTGATCAGGATACTGTATTCACGAGTGCCTTCACCACCTCATCTCTAGAGCGATGCGGCATTAAGATAGTGCACAGGTCAATCCATCATCCGCAGAGCAATAGCGTTGCAAGGTGGCATTCTGCTCTAAAGCGCGTACTTAGGGGATTGTGCTATGAAAACAGGAGCTACTGGGACGCATGCCTACCGGCAGCACTTTTCGCTTTGCGGTCCGTGCCGTATAAATCCATTGGATTTAGTCCCGCCGAGTTGCTGTACGAAAGGACATTGCGCCCACCTCTGCTAATGGTACGCGAAGCCTGGGAAGGGCGTGATGAGGACCCGACAGTTGTGGAGTTCGTGTTGAGTCTACTAGACCGTCTACAGGTAAAGAACTCGTCGAGGCCAGCATGAAGTCAGCCCAGGCTCGTTCTAAGGTCTACTATCATCGGACAGCCCGCCAACGGACGTTTGTATCGGTGACAACGTAATGCTGCTGAGAGCTTCAAGGCAGAATAGGCTCGAAGTATCGTGGAAAGGGCATGCTGAAGTAACTGAGAAGCTCTCTAACACCAACTACGTGGTGAAAACCCCAGGATGGCGTAAAGAAGCGCGCCTTTACCATTGCAACCTAATGAAGCCTTACGTGCAGAAAGGCCACGATAAATCTAACGCTCAACCTTACTGATGAGATGGAAGACAACCTTATCTGTCTAAGCGGAGAGGAAAGCAGCGCCAAAGAACTTCTCACGAGGACCGAGCGGAAGGGGAGAATTAAAAGTATCAGATTTCTCTGATCTCTGAGAACTGATAGCAGAGTTTGAAGACTGCTTCATAGACAGGCCGGACGCAACTGATTTGATCGAGTATGATATTGAGCTAACTTCCGGGAAGTCAGTGCGGTAAAGGTGCTGTCTACTTTCTCCAAGGCAGAGAGATGTTCTTTATAGGGAGGTAAAACGCATGCTGGAATGAGGAGCAATCAAGCACTCCGAAAATAAACACGCTTCGCCTATGATCTTGGTGGAAGCTCCGGGTAAAGACCCAAGGCCTGTAGAAGATTACCCGAAGTTAAATGCTGTCACCAAGTATCATGTATACCCTATCCCCAATATCGAGGAGAGAGTGGAACAGGTCAATCGAGCAGCCTATGTAACAACACAAGTCCTTACTCGAGGGTAATGGGAAGTATCCGCTCACTAAGCACGCCAGCAGATACGCAGCTTTCGTTAATCCAACGGGAAGCTATCAACCAGCTTTGATGAGTTTCGGGCTCAGAATTGCTCCATTTTGTTTTTCCTGCCTAATTGGACATGGTTCTAAACGGCTGTGAAGCCTTTGCATTGTCCTAGTTCCCCCTGTCTACAAAGACGGACGTTCAGGCATCCTTAGGGCTTACGGAATATTACCATCACTATATCCGTGATGATTTTTATGCTTTGGCAAGTCCTCTCACCGATGCTCGCCGCAGGGCAGAGCCGACAAATGTACTCTGGAACGAAAAGAAGGAAGCGTCGTTCTTAAGCCTGAATGCTGTACTGATTAGCCGCTCAGTTTTGCGAGCTCCTGATTACGACCGAGAATGCACGGTCCAGTGTGATGCGAGTGATCGAGGACCAGGTGCTGTTCTCTGCCAGAGGGCTGACGAAGGCAACAAACATCCCGTTCTCTACCTGACCCGAAAACTAAACTCTCGAGAGATGGTGTATTGCGTGTAGTAAAAAGAGTGCGCTTGCATTGTTTGGGCTATCCAGAAACTACAATGCTATCTTGGAGGCGCCAAATTCATCATAGAAACGGACCATTGTCCCCTTTCTTGGCTGCAGACCTCGACATAAAAGAACAATAGCCCTCTGAGGTGGAGCTCGATTCTGCAGCAGTATCTTTTCGACATAAAGTACAAGAAGGGCAAATTGAATGAAAACGCCGACGCGGTTAACCGTTCTTTCTGTGTGGTCCGGGGTGCTCTTCGGTTATCGAAAATTGCTACTAAGTTTTTTTTTTATTTCGTGCGTATGTGTATCAATGTGTGTAGTAGCATGTTTGGTTTTCTAAGCCTACTTGGGTCCTGAGAGTTTTTGTTGCTTTTCTCCAACGGCTATAGTAACCAGGTGGTAGTAATCCCTCTTTTGAACTGGTTTTCTTGGAGGGGAGTTGAGCACTTGCTTAGGGCATGTGGTTGAAGTTTCAGAGAGAACTCAAAAGACTTTGTTCAACGTTTAAGAAGACAATGGCACGAGCGACGGAGAAGGGTTGGTTCATCTACAAGCAATCAAGTCGTCTATTCGGGCAGCAGCGGCGACTGCTACCCGCCGAGACTCGTCTGGCGGGGGAGGGAGCTGTTACAACCCTCCGGGGGCACGCTGTTTGAACCGTCGTTTAACCCACAAAAAAAAAATGTCTCGGAGAAACTACCTGTTGGAATAGTTTTCACGCACGCTCCGCTTGTGTCGGACCACGAGACGCGACCCACGATGGACAAGACAACGAAAGGAAGCGGGCAGAAGCGCATTCCCGAAACTACCGCGACTGACTGCTTCAGACGAAGTAGCAGCGGGCCTCCGTATCCTCCTCGCCCATTCTCATGGGGCTCTGCAGGCTATATGTGCGGCCACTCTCCCATCTCTGAATCGTGTGGTGAAAGGGGCGGAGCTCACTGCATTTAACGAGCGTCCTGAGCACGAACGATCGTTCTGGGCCTTGGCGACAAAACTCATCCAGTCACTCGAAGCAATGAACTTTTAATTCTTGACTGTTGCCCTTTCTGTTTTCTTCTAATTTATGTAATCGAGTTTCTTGAAAAGTGCCAATAAACTTGTTTGTTTTTTATTTTCCCAAGCTTCAAGTTCGATATTTCTTCTACCCGAAGTCTCGGACACGCTACCCAATGGATCCCGGGTTCGAGTGAACACCTGTGCCACGACAGGGAATTATTGACTCGCAGGTGTAAAAGACATATATAGTAAGCACGATCGAGAGGAGGATAAGGGCCACTGGAAAGGATCGCGCTCCTTCGCAAGATAAGAGAGTTATGTGCACTTAGACATTGCCGTCTTGGATATCGGTACCGATGAGTGTTATGGGATTATGGGAAATTGTAATGTATTTACCGGGTTGTTCCTTGAGGCGGAAGAACAAAACGATGACATCTAAAAATAGATTGTGTTTAACAGACTGATAATAAATTTTTTGATGCTAATCTCGACATACTATGAAGTTCTGATTGCATCATCCATTATAATTTTCTCCCTGTTTAGCATGAACGTTTATCTGTAATCTCTGTGTACAGCATTTTAAAATGTGTCCACACGTGCGCACCACCTGTTGATTACAACTTGCTTTTATAAATCAACTAATATGGCATATACCTGATTCTTCAAAAACTGCTGAGGAATTTAAATGAAAGTAATTGCTTTCTATAACGAATGCCAATAACAGCCTTCCTTTCAGAAGAGCGTGTTGTCGGGCAAGTTGGCTTTGCATCATATGGAAGAAGTTAGCGCAAAACTTCGACAGAGACAGAGAAGAAACACACAAACGACAGTAGCGCTCGTCTGTCGTCTTGTGTGTTTCTTCTCTGTCTCTGTCGAAGTTTTGCGCTAACTTCTTCCATAGCCTTCCTTTGGATTGTGCTGGTGTGTAGCTTTACAAGCAATGAGAATCTTACTTTGAAGGAAGTCCGTAACCGCAAAGAAATATGGTTCTGCAGTTTTAAATCCACTTTGCAGTCCTTTGCCACTTCTGTGCGAAATAAGAGTAATAAAAATAAACTTTTAATCAGTAAAGTGCGAAAGAAGCAGAAAACATCAACTGGGAATATCTTTGCTCAGGTGATGCAGTTAGTGTCTTATTCACTTCAGTAGCATTCAGGAACCGTAGTTTAGCGGTTTGGAACAATGCAAAGTGAGGCAAAATGTATTTTGCATTACCGTTTTTCTTGATCACTTGAATTTTATATCATGAGGCTTTAAGACTATCTCACAATGAAACAGACCTTTAAATGCATCAGAGAGCATGCTTCGTCTCATTTACTGTCTCTTTGAAGCAGGAAATCTAACTTTGTAGAATTTTGTCTTCGCTGCCTTTGTG